>JAAGNO010020621.1:87969-107140 GCA_033439905.1 Ceryle rudis | reverse complement strand
CTTAGGGACATGGTTTAGTGGTTTTGATAGGGCTAGGAATAAGGTTGGACTTAATGATCTTGAAGGTCTCTTCCAGCCAAAACTATTCTGTGATTCTATGATTCTATGAAGTGTATGCAAAGAACAAGATTCACAGGAGTGGTCTGTAGTAACTTCTAGATTTATGAAACATCACCTACAGTAAGAAAGGTAAGAACAGTGTCATTGGAGAGTTCAAACTGCTGAAGTTGTTAGATAGAACAATCTTCCTAACTGAAATGACATGGAAAGGCTGAAATGCTTCTTCATTTTCACACAAGAACTTCAGCCGTGAGGAGGTGCTAGGGTGAACAGACCTGTGCTGTTAAGTTTCCGCTAAGACACCACACAGCTTTTCCCCAGGCTTTCCCAGGAAAAAAAGTAAATCAAAATTTGTGTCAATATTGCATCATTTTTACGTATAAAGTAATTATTATTCTGTTGCCAAGTGGAAATATTAGGGAAATATCAGGCCTTTGCCTAGAATTTGTATCTTGGAGGGAAAATATCACCAAATTTTCTGGGAAGTGAGGCTTTTTAAGTTTAAAAGTTATGCAATACTTATCATGCAACTATGGCAGGTTTTGAGAACGGCTATGACTCTTTGACACCATGTCAGAAGAAGCCACTTGCTTTTCTCATGAAAATATAAGAGTCTTTCAAATACTTTCTCAAGTAAGCAAATGCACAACCTCTGACAGACGCTTTCGCCCTGGGAAGAATTACATAGGAAGGCATTTATAGTATCTGAGCCTGTGTTTGTTTTTCACTCACACCAATTATTATACAAGCTTATTTTAAAACCTGTCATTGTTTACTAAGCCCTGTGGTCACCACATGTCAAAACAAAAACAGACCCATGCTAAACATCAGTAGCATGTTCTTACCATTTTTTTTCCCCATTTTTTATACCTAAAGTAGAAATGGGCCTTTGCAGCAGTTTTAATTCAATCCATTCCCAATACTCAAAGTTCAGCTGAGATCAGCTATTGAGCCCCAAATCCTATATATCACACAGATGTCACAACAGTCACTACTCTGCAGCCAAAATGTTTCATTTCGACTCGTGACTTAATAGAGGCATTTTGCCATAGCAAATCTAGTCACTTAGCATTGCCTAAAAATGCTGACTACTACATCTGTAATAAGAGACATTAATTAGACAGCACATGTAAGGATGCTGCTTTCTTTACAACACTCAGGATGCGTAGCAGAGGGTATAACAAACAAACAAACAGCTCTTTAAAATTATTCTGGCCATATTTTGCAGTACTTCCTTCTTTTTATTGCATGAAGCATTGGAAGTTAGTATGTATAATATCCAACTGCATCAGAACACCTCTTAAAAAATTCATTGAAGTATGTATACACTTCCTGCTGCATTTGGCAGGTATACATGAAATTTCACTCTTTGCAGCTTGGTTTCTTTCTACAAAACACAAATCAACTGTGTTCAAGGCCTGGAGAACAGTTCTTACGAGGAGCAGCTGAGGGAATTGGGGCTGTTTAGTCTGAGGAGAGGAAGGCTGAGGGGAGACCTTATCGCTCTCTACAGCTGCCTGAAAGGCCATTGCAGAGAGGTAGGCGCTGGTCTCTTCTCACAAGTAACTAGTGACAGAACAAGAAGGAATGACTTCAAGCTGCACCAGGGGAGGTTTAAACTGGACATGAGGAAAATTTTTTTCACTGAAATGGTTGTCAGGTGCTGGAACAGGCTGCCCAGGGAGGTGGTGGTGTCACCATCCCTGGAGGTTTTTAAAAGATGTATGGAGTTGGAGTCGATGATCTTAAAAGTCTTTTCCAACCTTGATGATTCTATGATTCTATTAATGTGAGAATCTCTCTCTCTCCTGAGCAAACATTGCCAAAAAGGTGAAGGTCTACCAAAATGCCTGAATCTACACATAAAACCTGTTATTCCACACAGCTGTGTTGATATTTGAGGTCAAGGAGACAGCTCAGCTAAAGATTATCAAGTGCAACACAATAAAACCCAAAACACTTCTTGGGAAAGACACTGGTCAGGTTTCATGACGACTTTCTATCCTGCAAGCTTAGACCGGGGTGCAGTGTTACAGGGCATTCCTAGCATCACCAACATACAATCATAGAACGGTTTGGGTTGGAAGGGACCTTTAAAGATCCCAAACATCCCCTAGTCCAGTCCCCAACATCCACTTTAAAAAAAAAGGAAATGAACACATAGAGTATAAGCACAAGCATATAGGGCTTTGTGTGTGCTAAGCTACACTTAAACTAGCTAATAGCTACATGTTCCTTGGGATAGCTCCTAACAAGCTGAAAAACCGTGTTGCAAACCAAAAGCATGTAGCTTATTTTCCTTAAGACTAAAGTCCAATGTTTTAGAATTCAGACCACCAGAGACAACTAAGCACCTTGCTTATTCAGTTGAACTCTTTCCCCTACTTGTCTTTTCCTAACCCCCTCACAGGATTTGAGGACACCCTGTTCGCCTGGAGATGGTGAATCACTACAAGCCAGCAGGCCCACTCGGTTCCTCAAAAGACACAAAAGGTGTAAAAATAGCTCATACTAATGAAGCAAGTACGGCGTCAGCAGCCAGATGAGCGTGGGTGATCAGATAAGGGTCTGTTGCTGCAAAGGGCAAATTATTAAGAGAAGGCTTCTCCCTCTCTCTCTCTCCTTTTATTAAGCTTTGTTCTTCCTTTGCTGAAACCAGCCCTCTTCAATGCCTGATAAATGACATCTGACAAGAATGACTCCTTCTGTAATTGCAAGTTTCATACCAGCGCAGGATGTGGTGCCTCACTACAAGCTGAAGGTACGGTGGAGGTGTCACTAAAAGAAAATAAATAAAGAGAGGCAAAAATAAAGCCTAAAAATAGCCAGGACTACCCACTGAGTATGACTGTGGGGGTATATTTAGCCAGTCTAACACCAACTTTTCTTGTTAAGAACACAATCTTACCTTTATGCAAAACAGCTTCCTGTTTCTAAGCATAACTTGAGAACACGAGGGGGAAAAATTCAGATTTTTAAATTGTCCCTTTTTCACTGAGATTACAAAAAGATTAAATGTGAAACGATAAGGTAGGTCTTTCACATGGGTTTTGCATCCTGACATCCCGTAACAAACAGATGAGAGTTTGCTATTATGACACCCTAATACAATCCATTTGACTGGGAAATAGATTCAGAAACAAAACCAGAGCCATACCAGCAAACTCCTCCCAAGACCAGAAATGAGACTCTGAGAGCAGAAGGAAAGGGGACATGTCCTGTGCCAACTGCACTGCCTAAGCCAGCGCTGCCCTCGAGAGGAGGCTGTGCCCCTCCAGAAGCAGACACATAGGCCTTAAGCCTGATGAATGCAGCTGCATTTTCACATCCCTGTTCTGCAAGTCTCCTATACTCTGGAGCCAGTTTACATCACTTTACCAGCACAAATGAGCTTTTAGGAAGGGTGTAAATATAACTTGCTCCCATTTAAGGCACTCCTATGCTGCCTAATAAAGTGGCAAGAGTATGAACAACCGTCTGGCCAAGTGATAAGAGTTTAGTATCTTACAAGCAATATCTAGAAGAGCTTCCAACTGCACATTAGAATTTCTGATTCCCAAACACCTGAACTTACAGGAATTAATGAATGTGCTTTTGAAGTGCTGGCCCTATACATCAGCTGGCATGCACACCATGGTGAGTGGAGATCAGCACTATCACGTGCTATATATCTGCTCCACTCAGCTGCAGCCAAGGTGTTGCCTCATGCCCAGGAACAGGAGGACACATGCTGAATCCTGGCCCACATCTGCACTGCCAGCATTTGCTGGTCTTGCTCACAGTGCCATGCCAACCACACCTGGAGCCCACTGCTCACCTCACCTTACTGTGTCAGGAGTCCTGACACTTTCATGGGTTTAATTGCAACAGGCTGAGCCACCGGTATTTTCAGCATAGATGTTCAGAGATGTTCAGCAACACTGTGATCCTGCACATCATGAATTTTGCTCCCCCTAACCCAAAGAGAAGGCAAGCCAGGTCCCAAGGACTCTCTTAAGAAGGTCGGCAACTGCTCAAAGTACGTTACTATAATATTACTACTGGAAGTAATACATATGCCAACTTTCTAGCACTCCACATGTGCTGTGCAAGGAAATGGTCTTTTCTACAGCTATGGTTTTTCTATTTAATATCATGATTCCTTTGGCCAACGCTTACATGAGGGGTTTGCTTCATTATTATGCAGCCTTCCTGTGTGGCTCCCAGTGCCGCACATCAATTGTTCTGGAGCCAGGGTTAAACAGAACCACACAGGTTTATAACAGACTTTTTCTCTTGTTTACAACAGGAAAAAGAGCTCACCGTAAAGCAGTGCCAACTTCACATGCAAGATTCAGTGAAAATCATTATTCTGACATTACAATTTTTGTTTTCTTCTGATTTTAAATTAAAAAAAAAGTAACTGTACTTAATAAGATTATATTTTTAACGTTAAGTCCAGTGGGAAATTGAGAGCATGCTCTTTTATTGATATGCCATGATTAATTCTCATTGATGCTACCATTCTTTGTTCAACATCGTAATTTTTTCTTTTCATCCTATGTCTTAGCAGTAAATTTAATAGTCACTGATTATTTTTACTAGAATAGATAAACATTGTGATGCAAGACAAATCAGCTGATGATATTATTCTTCAGATAATTTAATTTTCATCTGAAACGAAGAGTAAATGTTATTATACGAGGGGAAATATGAATGTAAAAATAATTATTAGTAGGTTTAAATACTGAAGACCATATTCTAGCAGTACATTTATATAAAGTTAATAGGAGACAGGACCACATATTCTCAAACACTGTGAGGTTCTTAAGTTATAAAGCTAAAAGCATAGCGATCAGAACCTCAGGCTATGCCCCCACTCAGATTTGGAGCAGAAATTTAGTTTAAGTAACAGTAAAATTCTACCTATCATTTTTTAAGACTTCACCTACTCCAAGATGTAAAAAGGAGAGGATTAAATTAAAAACAGAAGGAAAATGTATTAGGAAAATGAAAAATCATCTTCACTATACACTTGAGAAAATATTTGTTATTACATGGTATTTTCCACAATTGCGTAGAATAGACTGGTGCCTTTCCCCTGAAGCTCCATGCGCCAGGGCTGGTGTCACACAGAGGGCAGAACCCAGCAGCTGACCCCCAGCTCCCAGTGGGCTGGGAGCCCTGGCAGCGCTGCTGCACCACCCTGGGGGGGCTGCAATGGTGAGGTGCCACCCCAGCCCCCTACATCATATGGGCTTTTGGCCTCTGGGCTTTGAGGCCCTTGCATGAGACAGTTTTAACTGTGCACAAATTCAATTTAAACCAAAGAAATGGTGTGACTTGAGAATAATTTGAGAGAAATAAATGGTAACTTTGAGTCAGATCTGTCCCCGGGTGGGTTTGCTGTGCAGTGGCACAGCCAGCAGCCAGGGCAGGAAGGGGACAGTCTCATATAAAGGTGGAGCAGGGCAAGGGGTTGCATGACCACATCCAGCTCAGCCCTGTCCAGTGCCATCTCTCTCCTTCCACAGGGGCTCCAGGGCTGCCGGTTCACCTCCTCCTTGCCTTCTTTGATGCTCAAACCATGAAGATCTGCTGGACCAGTACAAAGCCCCCACGTGGAGGGTTCAAGGGTACAAAACCATTCTGTTTCCAGTGTCACATATAACACTTGGTCACAATACAGACAAGATAATGAGCAGAAGTAAAACAAAGCAGGGTGGTAGCTCTTCTTTTCATTAAGTTCCTGCTACAGGCTTTTCTCCATTGGCCAGTGTTTAAACTGTGGATGTTGGAAAATTATTGACCTGAACGTAAATAAGTCCCTATCTTGTGCTTCCACAAGTACATTGCACGGGTGGGGTGGGAGACCAGACATGGTGGCAGCCTGCACCTCAGGTTCGACAGTGGTTCCACAATGGCACTTTCCACAAAACGGTATCTAGAGCTGATGACAGCACAGCTATTTTGCACCCCGGACAGGGGCACCTTACCGTGGGTGCCAGTTCAGGGTAGCAGGGAATGCTGAAAGGGGAGCCAGTAAGAAGATACAGCGTTAGGTAACAAGGGGCTGCGCTATCTCACATCTTCCTACATCCTGCCGCAGGTCGCTTTTCCTGCCGCGCCTTCATCCTCCCGCCCCTGCGCGGTGTCACTTTCACCGGCGTGCACTCCCCTCCCACTCACCAGCCTGTAAGGCGAACCATGATTTATGTCACCTCTCCAATCTGGCCCAGCATCTCTGAGGTGCAAGCAACAGATGCAGTCTACGAAAGGTTGGGATTAATGCTTTATTGGCAATTACAGCAGGCAAGCGGCTCAGATCATAATGCAGTTTTTTCCTTGTGCAGACCTGTACAAGGTGGGAGCAGGTTGCCATGGGCCTGGTGCCTGCTGTGTGCTGACATATGTCCTCACTGCTGGGCAAAAGGGCAGGTCCAATTAGTCGTCTTGTATTATTAACGTTCTGCTGCTTCATCTGTTGATCATGTATCCTCCTCTTGGCCTCTCTGCACCCCACCTTGCGTAATGCACTGCCATCTGCAGAGGTACTGCTCTACCTGGGAAAGTTCGAGCAAGATCTGGTGGAGGAGATGGGACACCTTCCTTTTGCAGACCCAAGCAAGGGGTGGAGTGGCCAAGAAGACGAACAGATCACTGTAAATAGGATCCTCAAACTAAAAGATGAGAAATACGAGATATCTGCCCTGTTGGCAGTAATAATTACAATGTATAATTAACAAAACTCAGGTTTCATCGTTAACTTGACTCGGGTTTCAAGAGCTGATCTCATCCTAATCTTCCTCCAAATTACATCCAGTGTTTCCTTCAGAGCTGAGCCGGTACCAGCAAGGAAGGCTGCTGGTAACTATTATGCCAAAGAGAAAGCACAGGTAAAAAAGGGCCATAAATACCACAATTAGACAGGTGCAAAAACTTACAGACAGACTGTCAGTTGCCTGAACCCAGAGCAATATCACAACTCAGATCTGATTCTGTCAGAAAGACAGAGCCTCTAACTTCAAAGCAGCTGAGAGGAAAGGGCTCACTGTCAGCACGTGCTGCATACAGCACAGCTGATGTGACCCTGCTTCTGCAAAGGATTGACTCCACTCCTCTCAATAGTGTCAGTAAAGTCACAGATCCTCTCTTGGATCTCAAAACATGACAAAGGCCACCTACATGTTTGGTATAATGGAGTAGCCAACTGTCTCAGTCACGACCCAACTTCAGCAACAAAAGACCCTTGTTTGATTTTGTTCCTCTACCAAGCTCATCATCAGAGTAACTAAGATCTTCAAAAGCTTTTTCTCAGCCTCTGAGCGTTAGATGAAAATCCCATTTTAATTGCGGATCAGTGAGGTCTGCTTGAGTAAAATAACCCAAAGCACTTGGATGCAACTGCATAACAAACACCGCTCTTCTATCAGGGAGCCTAATTGCTCTGCTACCACCAACAAAGAGCTGCTGGTTCATTACAGCAAGCTGGAGGAGCTGTTGTGTGCATCTTCACAAGCTGGGAGTATTTGATTGCACAACTGCTATGGATGTTTGATCCAAAATTCAGCCTCTGATTTCTGATCAGCAAAACTTAAAAGCAAAGAAGCTATCAGTCTGTTATTTTTCTTCATAGCTTTCTTTGGCGTAACTATTTTTCTCCTCGATCTGTTCAAGGATGTCAAATCTAATCTTAAGAGTTTGGACTTTTATATTCTATATAAACATGTTTAGCAAAAAAAAAAAAAAGTAGCAATAACAGAACTGATGTGAAGCAAATTGCAGTTTCACATGACATCTGGAAGATGCTGCAGTTACTTTGCTATCCTGCAACCTGACAGCACCAGGACCTTGCCAGAAAATGCAAAGGGCAGAAGAAGGCCATTAGAGATCAAAAGCAGCCACATTTCCTGCTGGCTGCTCAGAGCAGTTTTGTATGGCAGGTGACCAGACAGATGGCAAAGGAAGCATACTGCCGTCTTGTCCAACAGGGATGCGATTTGCTGAATCACACTAAAGGGGAACGTGGCAGCTAGTCCTGATGAGACATCCAGGAGCTCCCTTTGCCTGTTGGAATGGCCATGGAATGGAAGGTGCACTTCTGAACCCCTTCTGGGAGCTCAGACTGCTGTACTCAGGTCTGTTTGTCCATCCACTCCTTCCCTCACCATATAGCTCGGATAAACCATTGCCTTTCTTGACACATTAGGAACACATATTTTTGTTTCTTTTTCATTTGTGATCATCTATATACTGAGCACTTTCTGAACGGAAAACATCAATCTCGTTTCAGGAAGATACCGGCCTCAGCAAGTCTATCAAGAGCAGCATATTTTCTCCAACTGAAACTCTACATGTGAATACATCCACATACGAGCTCAGACATATCTGCATGAAGAGGTCCATGTGCCTGACTGTTTGCTAATGAATGCTTGGCAGTTAGAGGGACACCACAAGTATATCCAGCTGTTTATTGTTTTTTAAAAGAAAGATCACTTACACCTCTAGGAACAAAGCATTGCTGAGGCTACTTATAAAATGTACCACCCACGGACTCAAATCCAAATCTTAACATTGATATGAAAATTGAAGGTGCAAAGAAGAGTTACTTTTTTTTTTTTACTTTCCTCTTTTTATGCAGCTTGAGTCACCTTATGGTAAAGTTAATAGAAATACTACACCAGTGAAATGGAAAGTGGATCAAACCAGTACAACAAAAGCCTTCAATATAGCGGAAAACTCCACATGGGGTGATCCCAGGAAAATCACTCAAATGCAATGCTACCCTGCATGCTGAGGGCTTGGGTAGGCCAGCTCTTTGCATAGCCAGGACCATGTTCTGTTTTTCACCCAAGGTGCTCATCAGGATTGGAAACCAAAAACTTCTTTTCTGACAGGTCATGGATTAAATAACCACAGATGGTTTCCAGGATCTCTTTCATTCTGCTACCAGTCTCACATAGAAACAATAAAAGAACTGACACTGTAAATGAGTTCTAGGGGTATCTTCTTAATCACAAAGCTGCTGCAACATATTTCTTCTCTGGTAGCAGTAACAGTGAGTTCAGGAAGTACAGAGCACCTGCCAGCATTAAAAGAAGACCACATCTAAACCCACAGGTCCCAGCTGTTAAAATGCTGCTTTTTCCAGGTACTTCATCTATGCTAACACCCTGCTAGTGTTAAAAAAAAAAAGAACAAGGGACAAGTTAAAGAAGCACTAATATAAATAGGACAGCGTTGTGCACTGACATTTTTAAGTCCCAGTAGCGTTGATCCACCCATGAGCAGTTCTGGATTTCTAGCAAAGTTAAGAGTAAGTGCATGACTGCCCCACAGAAAGTTTCTATTTCAGAAAGTGTCTGCATTGTCTGAAAATCAAGATCGCGCTGCTGAGGTCCCCACCCATTCAATACTTTCTGTTTCCTCCTTGGTTATATTTTTCTCTCTACCGTGAACTGAGTGGCTCTACAATTATTTTTCTGTGATTTTCAGCAAAAAGTAGATACACAGGAACTGTGGACAATCACTGAGGGCATTGAGCCCCCAAGAGACTTAGCCTTTGTTGCTCTTCAGAAATAGATACAATGCCAGCTGGAGTGGACCCCGAATCCTAGTTTCAATTAGAGAGAAAGTGAAATCAGGTGAACCTACCTCTTGCTCAAATACTATTCTTTCCTCAGTACCCCTCTGTTCTCCAGAAAAATGATCTTCTCCCTCCTGGTGACCACTTATGCAGGTAGAGAATCCACTCTTTCCTACTGTGTCCTCACCACCTGCATGCTGTCTACCTCTCTATTGACAGCTTCCAATAAAAGCTTCCTTTAATAGAGTTGTCCTGACTCACAGGTGGAGGGGGAGGGAAGTTGACCTCGCTGCAGCATCAAGAGTCTCTGACGCATTTTGGGAGGCTGTGGTTTCAGGTCTGAAAGAATTCAGCCTTGTTTTCAACTAAGTTTTACACATTTAACTTCCAAAATATCACCCTATAGCTCCATGTCCAATTGAGACTTGATGTTGTTTAGTGGTTCGACTTAACACTATTCAGGGTTTTAGCCATACACTTGGCAAGTTAGCAGTACTCACCGACAGAAGAGATTTTCTCAGAAACATAGCCACCCAGGCTCCTGGCTGGCTCCACCTCTTGTCCACCCACTCCCACTTTCAGACATTTCACATTCCAAAACTGGAAGTGTCTATGCAACATAAGGTCACGTTATTGCACAATGCGCTCCGCTCCTTCTAAGAGCCACTGCATCCTCAAAAGTACATCAACGCTAACAGCAAGAGAGCTGTTTACAGTGAATTTCTATCTGAGTGGGAGTATTTTCTCCAAGAATCTTGTAACAAGGACATGAAGCATATGACTCTTCCCTACATTTAGTAAAATTGTTATCGAGATGGCATTTATTTCATACTTCCACATCAGCATTCCTTCCCTTTTAAGCTGCCTTTTGAAAAAATGAGAATTAATTTTTACACTTCCCCAAAGTATTTCTGTGCTGGATAATTTTAGGACATGCTACACAGAACAATTTCTGCCTATCTTAAATTTAGAACTGAGGCCATTTGTAGTTTTTGCAGTGTAACTGTGAAATATAACTGATTGTCACTAATGTGCGTTTTGCTATTCTTTTTTTTTTTTTTGCCAAACTGTCTGAATAATTGCTATGATCCCTCCTTCTCTTCGCCTTTAAGTTCTAACAGATGAATGAAATCTCTGGTTTCAATTATAACTGGAGAACGCCACCTCTTTTAGTATAGGGGATTAAAATTGAGATGGGCTTTATTGTTTTTCTCCAAAAGACAGGAGACAGGTGGAAATGGCAGTGTCACACTGTGTCATCTTTGAAACTGTGTTCAGCTTTTCAGTTACAATTAAATCTTGGCTGTTATCATGGGAAGCCTATCTGGAGTCCCCTTGAATGCCAGGGGGTTATACTGGTATGTCCTAAAGGCAATATTTGACATACTTAAATAAAGAATAAATGACCAGTCCTTTCAATTCAGATCTGTCACCTTTCTCCTCAGCACCACCCAGTAAGCTGAGCAGTGAAGAAGGGTTTTGGACTGGGGCGCTCCCAGGACCCTCTGGTGAGAACAAGGATTCTGGTGGGGATAATGGCTAAGGCAGCTCTCAAAAAGCCTTCCTGATTTCACAGTCAAGTGAGTTCTTCATAAGTTGTCACTTCCAGAAGTAAGAAGGTTCAGATCCAGCAGTCAGCGTTCAGAAATCTGATTCAGGCTACCCAGTGAAAAAGATGACGGCCAAAACCAACCAGTGATAAAGTATAAGGGAGTGGGAAATAGAGAGGATCCTATGAGAGGGGAAGAATGAAGGGCAGAGAAGGACGTTTGCACTTTTCTGTTTCATTATATGCACTGGCACCATGTTCTGCTGTAGGTAAGGGTAGCCCAGGATTTTCACTTCAAGTTATTCACATGGAAGACACAACATACTTGAGAGTCAACTGCACTTCGTCCCACAGAAGAGATACTTAAACTGCAGCTAATGGCTTAAAGTTACTTAGTTCCTGTTCAGTCTGTGAGCAAGTAAAAGGTTAGACTGCAATATTTAACCACGACTCCCATGCCTTTCTGAGAAGCACAGAGGAGGCCGCCTGAAGTCAGACATCTGCCATGCTTCTTCCTGCATGCACGAGGTGAAGAAATCTGCGCCAACCTTCAGCCTCACATAGATAGCGAGCTTCCTCCACGGCAGTGGCTGTCACGCAGCGTGCTTTCTGGTACAGCCCATTTCCTTCTGGGGGATGTTCCCCTCGGGGACAACAGGGGCTAGCGTTCTGTGCGTGCCACCAGCCACAATCATCAAATCTGCCAGCTGGTCACCATGCAATACAGCCAAAGGTTTAATGCTTTAAGTAGAACTGTCTGCATGTCTAAATGAAAACAGTATGAAGAACCACTGAGGGACAGCAAGACAAAGACTCATAAATGTCTGGAGACACAGTACCATAAGGAGAACGCAGTAAATACTACAAATTTTGTTGAACTACTCAAACTGTTACTTTAAAAAATAAAAGTGGTATGTGCATTCATTCTTTTTAAACGTTCATCTGTAAGAGGTTACTGTGTGACACAATGAACACTCTGGTGTCAGCAGCATTCCTCTCCCTTCCCATATGTTCACCACCAGGTGTCCAGTCACCTACTGTAAGGTCTCAGCCATTAACCAGATGCCTTTTGTAGGGACAGTTAGGGCGGGCAATAAAGCAAGACATGTGGGAGTCCTTCACTTTGATTGCGTGACCTTAGCCAATTTTACAATCACTTAAATATATTTGCTTTTTATCCCATGTTAATCTCAAATGGAATCCAAGAATTCTACAACCCCCCCCAGACATTTTAAATAACTAGGAAAAACTACACAAAAATTTGGGAAATGGAGTTTAAACAGCAAAGACATAAGCTCACAAATGGCCAAGACTCCCCTGGTTTCTCAGGGTTTGGAGCCTCTACTTTAGAAGCTGTTTCACTATGACATTGGTTTTTTCAGTAGGTAGTAGACTTTTTCACAAGGGTGACTACGATACAGTGTGGGACATGGAGGACTGTCATGGTGACCTGCCCACAGAAACTTCTTTAGCATGAAGATTATGTATCGCCATTCACCATGAGATGAGAGGGAGTAATAGGTAGATGCAAGTTAGTAGCAAGTGAAACCATTTTAGTTCAGTTCAGCTAATCAGAGATCTTCTTCGTGGAGTAAGGTGACTTAAAGGGAAGTATTTCATTCAGAGATTTCCATGGGAAAACAAAAACAAAACCAAAACACAACAATACAGAGATTTTCCAGTGGAAAACTTGTTCTTGTGGAAATTCCGCTTTCAATCGACTAATTGTTTTTATGGGAAATTCCTAAGCAGCTGTAGGCACAGGCCTCATGCTGAGCAGTTTAAAAGCAGCTCATGTCTGACCCAGTGCCCTCAGATTTCCCACATCAGATAAACAGCAAGAGCAGAGCCCTCATCTTTCCCTTAGTCCCAGGCATACCCTGCAGCACACATGTGGTCCCACCACGGACACAACAGCATATTGACTGCTGTGGCGGTATGCAAGTGGCTACAGATGGGCTGCTTGAAGGATTGATCTTTTAATGTCCCAAATCAAGATTAATTACAACCACTTATATATAAGCTGTCCCTAATATTCTGATACTGGTAAAGCTGTCACTGACTTCAGCAACAGGTTTATTTGCACTAGGGATTGCAAGCTTGGGACAGTCTTCAATGAAGCTCCTTTAGTAGACTGCACCATGGAGAGAGAACCTGGGGCTGACTTACACCTGATTATGTGAATGGTCACAAATTATGGATGGAAATCCATTGTTATTAATTGTTTCATACTGTCTTAAACCTGTCAATAAGAACTACATGCTCCACAGCTAACAATGCAGAGAGTAAGACAAATATTTTTAGTGAGCTGGCTAAGGGTCTTCTAAATTTGCAGGAGGAGCACTGAGTAAGCATCTCCTTTACAGAGTGGTATTAGAAAAGCATAAACCATTCATTATAATGCATCCTCTTTCTATCAACCACTTCAGCATGAATCATCATACTGTGTTAACAGGCTAGAAATCATATTTATGGCAGGGGCTCAAAGTATCTCAGAAAGCCAGAGGAAGAAAAAAGCTGTTAGAATAGGCAGGCTTGTACAACCCCCTCACTGTCCAGAAAGGTAGCGAGCACCTAAATTTTCACGTAAACATTTGCAGTGATTTATAGTGTTTGTGTACCAGCCCCATATTTTCACACTAATACATTTTTAACACAAAATAAAATGTAAATCCCTGTAACTAAATAATTTAATTCTACTCTCTGCACGGGACTGGTCTTCACAACTTACTCTCAAGGGCAGACACTGCCTCTCTCCCGACTACCTTCTGTCCCACATAGTGTATCCAACAGTAGAAGGGTTCCAGCATCCCCCAAAGTGAGCCAAGCTGGAGGAACTCAAGCCCGCTGGAGCTGTGGCAGGAGCGGAAGCCCCGAGGTGCCACTGGGGAGGCTGTCAGCAGCTGGCCGCCTGCCAGGCGTTGCAGGCTACGAGGCGAAGGAGTGGACAAAGGCCACTGCTCAGCTGCTGCACTGACCTTCAGCTATGCTGATCTGCGACAGGAATGCATCCCCTGGCCATACTTGTGTTTCTAAACCACAGGCTTTCTTGGCTCTCTGCAACACTAGGTACACACATATGACACCGAGTTGGCACACACACACAGCCCGTGTCCGTACGGCACAAGAGGCCGAAGAGTTCCCCTCTACCCCTGACCACGAAGTGGCTGCTTGGTCAAAGCAGGGCTACTGCTGCTCTGCACCCAGGGAGTGCAGCCAACCACACATGATCACCGAGGCATGTGGTGAAAACCATACACGCCAAGATTTGAATTGCAGGCAGCGTGGATTTCAGAGATCAGATAAAAAATATCCCGCATCTCCCACCTGAAGGAGTTATTCTTTTGGGACATCACAGTAATGAAATACAACTGTAATGAAAACCTTATTGATACAAGCTTTGTTATTGAAGTGGAAAGAAGGGCATCTATTCTCAGAATGAGAGACTCCAAGGAATACCCCATGTGCTAGATCGTGTAAGCTGTCTTTTCCAGTATAACAGAGATAATTCTGCTACACTGAAGCACATGTGATAAGTGAAGAGGGCCCAGTCTCTTCTCCATATTCTTTGCATACCTGTTACTATCACACAGCTGCTCTCAAGTCTACAGTTTCCTGTGCAGTACAAACTGCATACCACTTCCCCTATGGAAAAAAAAAAAAAAGCCTTGCTTGTTCTTAATTGACGATGGAAATACTGTCATATTTTCCACTAGCCAAGCTTTAAACCATTACTGAATGAACCTTCATTAATTTTTCCACAACATTTCACAGAAATGTCAGGAAACAGCTGTGCCAGAAATGATTAACTGTCCTTATCACTAGGGCTTCACTGGCCAATTTCAAATTATATAGGTTTTATTCTTTCAAAACTCTATATTCAGTGATGTTTTTTTGTTATTCATTAGTCGACTGTCTCAATACACTATTTTCTCTTCAAAAGTATCCGATTACACGGGTTTAGAGGCACACAGACATTTTACGACCAGTGGAAGAATTTGTACAGTTTGGAGCTGCATACTTCTAGGAAAAGATAGCTTCCTGCAGATTGCTCAGCTGTGTCTTTCTTGGATCAAATTCAATGAAATTCACAACTTGCAGTCAAATTCTATTTCCCAGTCAGACTGAATTCATTACACTGACATAAACTCTCCTTGCTGCATTTTCTTATTCCTTTCCTCTCCTGTCCTACTCTTCTCGTCTCCCGAACTGTCTCTCTCACCTCTTCTTTGAGCTCTACCATGTGTCAAAACTTATCATACAATGCCCTGTACATTTTCTGGCAAAAAAAAAAAAGCGGAACAGTATACATCATCATTTCAAACATGCAAACACTTTGATGCTAGAGGGCTTGGTACAAAGTAAGAGTGCAGCCATCTGGAGACAACTGCTAGTGTGGATCTGAGACTCCCAGTTGGCTGAAACTTTGCAGTCTCAGAACTTCTTAGCAAAGCGTCAGTAAGTAAGAGTCTCTGCTCACAGGGATTTGCACAGGGCAATGGGTATTATGTAATTTTTCAAAAATGGAAATTCTCCAAATTTCTGGTAAGAACACAGCAACAAAAAGCAAGGTTCACAGGGTGACTTTTAAAGACCAACATTAACACTATAGTGTGTTTATATTTTGAAATATTTAATTTAGAGTTGCTACAGCATGGCATGTTACAATAGTTCTGCATATATGTCACCGTCAGCTTTAAAATGGCAATTGTTCACTATATGTCTTCATCGAAGCTGAGAGCCTGCAATCTGTAACCTTAGGATATTTTTAGACAGAGGAAAACACAGATGTAAATAGGTATTTATATGCACTTACTGGAAGTTACATAACACGAATCCCATCAAGTGTGGTTCGGTGTTGCTATTATCACATCCTATCCCTAAGAAAAGGTAAGTTACTTGCAGAAATGATACAGCAACATAAATAGAGGTTTCTCTAGGTATTACAAAGAAAGAATCCTCCCTGTTGCCTGTAATTCAAAACAATTTACATTTCTGGGTTTGTAAATGGGTCCCTTCCACAGCAGCATGCATTGCTGTGCAAAATCCAAAGGCAACTCTGCTCAGGAGGCAGTCATTGATGACCTCACCCTGTGCTGGGTCAACTTCGGAGCATCTTCATTGCCTTCAGCAGGTATAGAGATGGCAGATCCTGGCACAGAATGCCTACTATCAGCCAGTGTTGCAGTGCTGGCTACCAAAAAAAGATCTGTTTTTAAATTACTCTACCAAGATACTTGCTTAGAGAGCAGAAACTGCCGCACACTATTTTGTACTTAAAATATGCATGAATATAATATGGGTTCTATTTACAAGACATGAAACACTGCCAGAAGTATTCCTCGGTTTTTTAAGGATTCAATTTTATAACATGCGATGCCGAATTTCTCCTTCACAATATCCTTATCTGTCTCTGTTCTAGTTTGAAAGCAGTAGCTGGCAGTGCCAGAGGATTTCAAGGACCATGTCCTTCCAATATGTGGCATGTTAGTGCGCTGCCGGCTGTCATACAGCCCTCTGTAGCTGCAACGGGAGACTCACAAGCACATCTTGCGTATAGCGAAAAAAATGCAGCTAAGTTATTCAATTTCTCTAAGCAATCCCTGGATTTTGTGGTTTTAGGGGGAGCTCTAAAACCAAGGGAAGACAAATACTGCACCGCAGACACTCCTCCTTACCAGCAGAAGGGTGTTGCAGCTTCCTGAGGTTGGGGACAAGGGTTGGCAGGCGGCAGCTGTGGCAGGCACAGAGTTTTTTTCTTCCACATCTCTCCCAGCACCAGCCCCCAGCCCCAGCACCTGGACGCTGCTGTGACAGGGTCTGTGGGCAGCGGTTCAGCCACAGTGGAGTTTTGTGCCCAGGAGAGTCACACACCCATTTCTGCCTCTACTGGATGTTTTTGAGCCTCCTTCTCCCCCCCCCTAGACTGTCAGAGAACTAGCAAGAGAATCTGGTGCCTCACCACCCTGCTCAGCCTCCTCCTGGACATGGAAGAAGAAACATGTTTTTCTTCTCTCTGACTAATAGCAGGACAAGAAATGAGTGTGCTTGCTTCCCCCTGAGCTTGCACATCTTGAGCTCAAACCGTCACAAAGACACAGCCTCCTCCTGTTCATATCATCAGCACTGAGCAGCAGGATCTAGGAGCAATGTCATAACAAAAAGAGAGACCTTGAACTTGCTTCACCCTTTGCATAATCATTTATATTTGGGCAAAGTGGATAACAGCTCGTTTAGCACTAGGGTGGTGGCATTTTATGCTCGCTAGGCATTCACTTTACCCAGGTATAAATAGCAAAAGGTTTCAGGCGGTAGAGAATCGGGACCAGTATCTTCAAAGGATTCTCAGCCAAAATAAAGCAGCTAGTCCTCCACACCACAGCTTGTGCAATATGGCTATGCTGCAAGAATCATTCCCTGCAGGGCATCTGGGACTTCTGGTTTGGCAGCATTGCATGCTCTGGTCTTCAGAGAAAATGTGTCTTCCTATCGCCCCATATCTAGTGCTGGAACCAGACTGAAAGCTTTCACCCGTAAAGCAGGCAGTAATAGGGTTCAGTTTCTTAATGGGAGCCTTTTATTAGCTCACACGGTGTATTTACTATCCTACCAGCATTAAGTGCTTGCCTTAATATCCTTGGCACACAAGGCAGCGGTACATATTATCATAGTTACGATAACATTGGTCTGAACTACGTTAATTGAGAGCATCTATTCTAAAATTCCATTGTTCCAAACAAAAAAGTAAAGCGTGCCATTACTCAGCTGACACATTATCAGGGAGAGTTCGCAGAGTACAAGAGAGCCACAGCCATAAGGGCTCAATGCACAGAAGTACCATTAAGTTACACGCTAATGAAACCTGAAAAATTTCTGCTAAAAACTCATTTCAGAGGATGGCCGCCATGCTCTTGTGTACCAAAGTTCTCAGTTTTCCACTTAAATCCTGCCTGGTGAGTCAGGACATGGCCATGTTTCTGTACTGCAGGAGTATTCCATTACTCCTGCTTATAAATTTCACACACTGTTAATGCTTCCCAAACTGGCAACAGAGCTCAGGGGTGCATGAGGACAGTTTGTTTTCCTGATGAACTTCCAACAGAAATTCCACAGGACCTCTGGATGACTGACATGTTTGTTGGTAACACCCCTGCTAACAGCCATTAGTTTGCACCCCTCTCACCCACCCAGCTCTGATCTCAGGCTGCACAGAAAGATCTCAATTAGCTCTCAAGAGATTGCAGAGGGGAAATAATGCAATGGAGGCACACACAGCTTCCACTGCAGGGACTTGGAAAGAGATCCATCAGAAGAGATATCCCATATTGCACCAGCCTCGACTGCAGGGTATTTAGAATCAGTTCCAGGTTTGATCAAGGGCTCAAGGGATAGCCCATCTCAACCTCCTCCATTCTTTCCCTCAATTCATATATAGAATGAAACATAGGTCCAACACCATTTACATTGTTCTTAAAAACCTGGTGGTTTTATCTGAAAATATGTTGTGTTTTCTTTGAACACCTTCTGTTGTCATGGTATCACATGAGAATCTCTGATGTCTTCCTTATATGCCGAGCTCCTATTGTTGAAGATAAATACTAGATAATTTTTAAAAAATTAGCTATATAAGGCCCATGAGAAGAATCAAACTTTTTCTTAAGTTCTCACTATTTCAAGCCAGTCTCATTACATTCTGAGGGCTAACAATTCTCTGACCATCAAGGACTTGCTCAAATAGATTAAAGAGGAGCTTCTCAGTGCCTCAGGTCTTTGAGAGCAACAAAAGTATCTCTGTATTGCACACAGACACAGTTTTTGAGACAAAGTCAATGTGAAACCTGTCCAGCCTGTGACTACCAACACAAGTAAACATGGAGATGCAATAAGGAGCTGAAAATGGACCTTTTATTGACATGATAAACTGGCTTCTCAACTATCTGATGCCATAGCAAGACTGTTGTTGAGGACCCACTAACTTTAAGCTAGCTTGGGTATCA
>JAAGNO010020621.1:70388-87869 GCA_033439905.1 Ceryle rudis | reverse complement strand
ACTGGCTTCTCAACTATCTGATGCCATAGCAAGACTGTTGTTGAGGACCCACTAACTTTAAGCTAGCTTGGGTATCATTATACTACAGTGTCAGAGCTTTCATAACTGCAGTTTCTACATGCCCAATGTTCAAGACCCAGAGGTAGAAATTAAACCTTGAACAGAATGGTCAATGGAGCACTTGAAATGGTAAGATGGTCAAGCAGAAATCACCAACTTATACTTTAGGACAATTTAAAAATGAAAAAAACCCACCATGTTTCAGATATCAAAACTCCACCCACCATTTATTCTTGTATTTTTAGAAGTACATTTTCCTGTTTATTTGGTTCAAAAAGTGTAATCCCTGGATGCTTGATGCAAGAACTGCATAAAGAAGGGGAAGTGGTGAACCAAATACGCGGACAAAGCAAAGACAGCACTTCCAAATGAACAAAAACATAACCTGCCCCAAAAGAGAAACACCTCTGATTTCAGCAAGAGCTGACTTCAGTTGTAACAAAAGGGTGTGTAATCAGTATTTAAATATGAGTGACTACTATGTGAAGCCTTCTGAGAATGAAAAACTATTCACTCGGGCCCACTCCCTCAGTTTACTCAAACCCATCCATTCTTTGTTCCCCTACCTGGCTGCTGCCGACAAAGGTGCATGTGAGTAATGGTTCCAGTCAAGGCAATTTGGTTCACCGCTCCAGCAAAATGTGGCTGTTCACTCTCTCCTCCACCTATTAGGAAAACAAATATGAAATACTTTTAAGGATTGTGGTCAATTTAGCTTGCTGACTGATTTTATAACCTAACTGGCATTATGGCAATGGCTACAAAAAAACCTCAGATTTAGTCACAGTCCTTGCTGCTACTCAGGTCTTTTTCCATCAGAGCAAAGTAGCATCAGTAATCAGTAGCTGTCCTGTGGTTTCCAGCTTGCTGTGGGCTAGAATACACATCAACTAATATATTCTGATGTGAAAACAACAGACATACAAGACTAAAAGGTGCATACAATGATGTATTTTCAAACATGATGTATACAACGAGCAAGGTAAACACCTGCAAAAAAGTGTGGAAGTGCCTTTGTCATCTATTTACCTATAGGGCTTGCAGTTCCAGGTCTGCTAGCTAATTTCTGCCTAATTTTGAAAAAATCATGCCAGATCAGAATTTAAGAGCACACATTTTTAAAATTAAATGCAAAAGCTTTCCTGTTATTAAATCAGAGTAGTGAAATTGTTTTTCATTCTGCTTCTTTCCCATCTAGCACTATGGTTTAAACATGAGATCATCTCTAAAAATTCCCTTTCCATATGATGCTAGTCTGTTTCAGAAAATAAGTTATTAATGTAAACTGTGAAAATCCCTCATAAATCTTACATCTCTCTTTACATGTGATGGTACTCTGGGAAAGACCACAAAAAGGCACTTTCTCTATACAAAAGACCTGCTGTGGGCATCTGTGCAGGAGCGTCCGAGGCACAGAGCACCGGGAGAAGTGTTCATTAATGTGTTAGACACGTTAACAGCTACAGGCTGCCCCATTTACACCTGCAGGGAAGAGGTTATTGAATACATGAAGGCTACCCTTAATCGGGGTATACAGACAATGCACCAGGAACTGGAGACTCGTATTTCATTTGCACATAATAGAGCTGACCAAAATTCCCACCTCATCAATACTGAGACAGCAAAATTTCTACTGACCACATACTCCAACGGGCCTGGCTATTCTGATTTTGTTAAAGCCTGGGGTGAACACACAGTCACAGCACACATTTGCCCAGGTCACTTTCTTTCAGGCTTCACTGTGTCCTTAAATACCCACATGTGAGATACCACGCCAGGTGACATGACAGGGATGCGTGATGATCATGGGCATCCCAGGGTGGATGTGTTCCTGGACAGGGCAGCACCCTAGGGGAGCACATGGTTCCGGCAACAAGTGCAGCTCATGTCACTGTTCTCCTGCACTTTGCCATGAGGCTGAGCCCTGTCTGGCCATTATCTCGGGGCAGTCAGGTCACTTGCTGCAGAAAAAAGTACCTTCTCCAAAAGGGCTTACAAATGTCATGGCAGAGGAGCATGCAGAGGACTTGGACAGGAAAACCTCAAACGTAGCACCTGGGCTTGCAGATCTTTGCCTGTGGCCTGACTGGACTAGCACTGAAGCCAACAGCAAACCTCCCCTGCTTCCAGCAAGTGTGACAGCTGCCCATCTGCACCATACACAGGGCCAAGCCTGCCCACTGTGGGGTGGGCGACACACGGCTCTTCCACCACTAGCAGAGTCCAGGTGTGAGCTGGTGGAAACAGGGTGCCAAAAGCTGAAGGATAAAGCAGGCTTGGAACCAGACAGCAATAAAAGGCATATGCTCATGCTTTTTTTTTTTTTTTTCCCTGCAGTGTTTGCTATCAGCAACAAAAACAAACAGCAAATGATAATGTGTTATTGACCGGCAATGTCAACAGTAGTCTATACAGGCATCTGAGTATATAAAATAACATATGGTCTGGCTCTAGACCCTGACACTTTATCACACACAGCTTTCTAGGAAATGATCTGGATGTGGAGCCAAGAACCACTTTTGAACCTTTGAACAGACAGGGCCCAATATGGTTTTAGTGTGTGGGTGAAACCTTGGCACAGTTGGACTCAAGGGCAAAACTCTCTTTTTAGCAAGGTCAGTATTTCACTTGCTTCTTTTACAACTGGCCTGAGAAAAGTTCCAGTCAAAAAGCAAAGCAACATAATAAGGAAGTCATGAGTCCTTATTCTCCCATCCTTCAGTATGACCTAGGGGTGCTCAGCATTGTAGCATCCTCTCCCTGGTGTGGCATGGATATGTTCCAGCCCCCACGCAGGTCACTCTCAGCTTTCACACTCCCAACTGGCTTGTGTGATGCTGGCTACACTTGCCACACAGTTATTTTTAATTAATGTGTATTGTTAATTGGTTTATCTAATCTGCACCCCAAAGACCAGGTCTTTACTCTCATTTCTATTGCAATCCTCTCTATAGTAATATCTCAATGCCACAGTATCTCAATCCTCTCTATGGCACCCTGTCAGAAGCAGAGGGGACTTTTATGAAAGGAGCTGTAAGTGAAAGAGTCATTTATTGAAACAGAATCACACTGCTGCTGCTCCAGCTTCATATAGAGTATTTAAACTGCAATCCATGAGGAACACTATATTCCATTATCCCTAATTTCTTTTTTAGCTCTTCACTGATAGGAGCCATCGACTTCCCTCTTGCTGTGGTAACATCACTGTATTAACAGCATTCCTCAAAGGATACTTTAGCCTCTGATCCAAGTGTGAAAGACTCCCCCCTGACTTCAGTGAAGGCTGGATCAGTTTCTGAGTCTTTAAGAAGCTTAATTGTTACTTACAATTAGGCAAAATATTATCCAGAGCAAGATCTGGTTAAAGATACTAAGATGCTGTCTAGGCAGTCGTACCGCATCTCCTTTCTAACCTACCATCTTAAAGCAGCACTGGAGCTAGCAAACAGGACGTGATATGGGGGAACAGTCAACCTGCAGACTCAACAACCCCAGATAATGCATGTGTCATCAAACAGGATTCTACTGGCAATTAAAGCCCCCAGAGGCATCGTTGTGATACTAAAACATTTTTTTTTTTTTTTAAACTTTTGTTTTTATGCCCACATTAGTAAAGCTTTGTGCAAACCTTGGTTCTTTGGCAGGAAAAGTAAACAAGTGTGCCTTCAAAAGACTGCTCACCAAAGGCAGGCAGCAATGCAACCACCCCAGCTGAGCATTTGCTAGTATTTGGTCATATCTGGTCATGACTACTAATCTGCTGCTGTTGTTTGCCAGCCGTGGAGACTAAGATTAAACAAGCACAAGAGAAGGGAAATGAGGGTATGAGAAGCACAGCATGTCCTACTGCTCAGAAGAGGTTTTTACAATTTGAACTTTGTAACTCAGACACACAGGGATTAGCCTTTTACACAGGACCTGGCAACACACAGACAGAAGTGCTCTGACAGTGACTCTTACACCATCTGCTTTTGAAAGACTACTGGCTTCTCCCTTGACAACTCCCGTAATCATTTTGTAATTGTCGAACTACACCTTCAGTGGAGAACCAAAACTACACCTTCAGTGGTAAACCAAAAATGTAGCAGTAGGCATTATCTCACCAAAAAGATTAATTCATTTCATGGATCAACAAGAAGGACTTTGTTTTATATTACTTTTTATATATCTGTTATGCCAACACTGTAACGTCAGCTGGGGGGAGATTCCTGTGCACTTTACAAGGTAAAAAATATCAGAAATCTCATGTGTATTTTAATCAGAAACTAAAGTTTAAGGAAAGCAACTGGATAACATTTATTTTGCTGGTAACTATTCAGGAGTTCTGAAATCAATGGGTGAAATTGCCTCAAAGTACAAAGGGCAAATAAAGCCATGCCCGTGTTACTCCTTAACTGGCTTGCGGCAGAGAGCATTCTGGCGCAGACTGTACCTTAGATGTTTGAGAATTTACCTAAAGCTTCAGTTTGAACAGTTCTTTAAGAAAGCCAGGCGCCATTTAAATTGCAGCCAGGTTCCAGGATTGTGAAGGATAATTTGTACCGAAGAACTGGGCAACACAGGTAGAAAAAAGTGCACACTTCTCTAGCATGCCACTCAAGAACTTGAATTCACAGCTTGCAACTCAAAGCAGTGAGGCAATATACAAACCTCCTACTTCTCCATGGGTTCAAATCCCCCTTTATAGATGTTGCCTTACTAAATACAATGAATTGATCATGCAGGCTTCTGTACTGTAGTATGTAGAGACTGTGAACCCAGTCTGTGTGGATTTTATAATGCTCTATTTGCCCTCTTTCCCCTTTTCAAACATGGAAAGTCTGGAAAACTCTGTGAATTACGGTCTGTAATGGGAGAAGTAAGAAGTCTAAAATTTGTTTGATTCCAGCTATGATGCATTAAGCTCCAGGCATCAATCTCAGTCTCGGTACTTTTTCTCCAAATGGGCAATATTTTACAGTTATCGCTCTCTAAACAAAGCACAATTTATTATACACACAATTCAATAGCTACAGCAGCTAAGAGTAGAAGCAAAAATGTCTTCCTACTTGAGGAAGGTAAAAGCAATGTCATACTTGAAATTGACTTCATATGATCAATGGCAGAACACAGTCATCTGAGAAATGACGTTCATGTCCCGATCAAATGCAATCAAACTGGATGCAATTGAATTTGGAAAAAGGGGAAGAAAATTATTCCCATTACTTTACTGGTGTTGTAATGTGTTCACACAAATCATCTGTGAATACATGAATGAAAAGACTTACAGTGTTTCTACCTTTGCCCTCTTAATTCCAGGTCATTCTGGCAGCTCTTGATACTGCAGAACTATGTTCTCCTACAAGCAGTTTAATGAAATTAATGGATCAAATATTGAACTACCACCAAAGTTAAAGGGATATAATTTATTTTTTTAATCAAATGTCTCTATGCTGTAAACATTTTTGTCTTCATTACTGAAACAGAAAGACATTTGAAGCCTAACTTATTTTTCAGTATTCATGCCTTTTTGTTTTCCACATTTTTCTCAAAAGGAGTGTGATAGTCCATTTAAATGTTTCTTATTGACAGCCTTTCTTCATTTTGGTATCCTGGCTACTAGCACCATGTTGCAGATCTGGATGCAAAGAGCACCAAAAAATCTTTGTAAAATTTTAATGTGTTGAAATTTACACATACAAGAATTTATATGCATACATACATGTGTGTATATATACATAAATATATGTATGTATGTATATGCATATGTGTGTACATATATATGATATAAATAAAAATAGCCACATTTATTAACACATATCTGCATTAGCTGAGCTTGTTTTATTACCTCTCAGACTCTGCGGAAAGTTAGCAATCAGAACAAAATATACCTAAAAGATGTATCATGTCAAATGACTTCTGGAACATCACCCATGAACTCTGTTTGTTTACTTCACACATAGGTGATTCACTTTATTAAAATTAAGCAATTTCTTCTTTGGATCCTCCCTACATTATCTCTTCTATCCTCAGAGCCCACTCTGCGTAGGACCTTATTTTGCTGGAACCACCAGCTGGAACTATGATTTTGGGTTACTTTCTTTTCACTTTGGCCAGAAGCTAAATTAGCAAGAGCACATCCCCCTAAGTATAGGTCCATAACCTCACTGCAAATAACAGTTCAGACACTGCCAGCTGGGATCAGTGTCCTCTCTAACCAGGCTTGATGCTTTTAGACAGTGGTCAGGCTGACAATTGACACGGTGTCCATACACACACACTGCTCAACCCATTTGTCTAACCTGCTGTTGCCAAGAGGAGAGGGCTGTTTGTGCAGGCATCTGGCAGCAAGATGGAAGTACAGCTGGAAATCCTCAGAGAGTGGGCAGGAGAAGGGAAAAACATCAGGTTTCAGCCAAGCCCAAGATAGGACTCCAGGTACAGATCACGCTCTACACGATCCAAAGAGGCTTCAGCAAAATCACCGTAAGGAACCTCCTACACCAAGTGCCTTGGCTTTCCTTCCCTCTTCAAATGACTACCCTGCTACAACACCCATGCACTGGGAAGAAACAATACATACAGGTACGCAATGAAGAAACTGAGGCAGAGCCACTCGTAGCTGCCAAGCAGGCAGGCTTCAATGTGGCAGGTGTCCTACAAGCTCATGGAAATCACTTGAGTTGTCAAAATTATCTCTATCTCCATGGAAAGACCATTGCAAGTTCAATTCCATGTCAGAGAGATGGCAGCAGCACTGGACAATGTCAGCGGTAGATAAAAGCTAAGTTGCCCTTGAGAAGTTGGCTACTAGTCAGTCAAGACATGGACAACACCAGGCAGGAAGTATGATGCCTGGGAACAACAGAAATTTGTTACCAGGGAAAATAATGAAAGGGCTTTAGGTCTGTTTACAGAGTTTTGTTTCTTGTTACCTGCAAAATCTAAGCCAACATTCTGTATAAAGTAAGACCTCAGTGAGACTGGTGTTAAGTCAAAGCACAGACTTCATTCAAGGCAGCCTGGATTTATGCCTGATAACCTGAGATCATTCTCTGACACCATGCTCCTTGTTCCAAAGACAGCTTGTACACCCCAGGATATCCTACTGTCATTTCAGGTCGGCACCATCACTGGAAGCTGATCATTTGTCTTAAAAATCTCAATGGGCCACCAAAACACCTCTGACCACACACTCACTTTGTTAGCACTTCTGCTCGACACTGTGTGACTTCTTTACAAGGAGACAAGTGCTCTCCCTCAATTTCCCTTGTTACTGCCACATCTAGAAAGGGACTATGTAGAGTTTCCTCCTTCCCAGTACCTCCACACTGGTCCTTCGTGTCTAAACACAGGCAAGAAAAAGGCAGCAGTAGAGTCTTTGGTCTTCCTCAGTGAGGCAAGATCCCTCTGCACTGATGTCACTTTGCTCTTGGTGTGTGCTCAGTAAGTCAGTAATTTGTCATGAGCGTGGGCCCTATCCATACATGGCAGGCTGGAGGAGGAATGACCTCAAACTCTGCTTCTAATCCAGGGGGTGTTGCCAAAGCACAGTGTTTGAGTTTGATGCATGAAGCGCAGAGATATTTTCAGCTCCTGAATCACACTTTTGGCTCCACAGTTAACTTGAACTTCTCCTTAGTTTTGTTTGCAATTTTTCACCTTCTACAATCACCCCTGACTCTCAGAAAAATGAGCTGGTATGTTAAAGAAAAAAAACCCAACAGTCACAAATATGAAGATCTTTTTTAAATCACTTTTACTTTAGTAACTTCTATTTTATTCTGTTGCATGTGTGGAGGAGTAGAGTTAAACAAATTACTAATAGATTAGTGGTACATCACAAATGTCTGGTTTCTTTATTTCACCTTCTAAATACATGCTATTAAATGCTGCCAGTGAATGGTTTCTAATGATTTTGCTGTCCAACACAAGAATGAAAAAGTCTGAAAAATGAGGCAGTGCAACAGCAAGCAGTTAGCCTGGATACAGCTACAGGACAGCTTTTAGCTATATATTCCTATAGCTGAAGCGAAAATATTTTGCTATACTTGTCTCATGAAACCACATTGACTTGACCACGATTCACAACCATGATAAGAAACTGGCAGTAATGAGAAAGCAGAACCTCATTTTACAATACAAAGGGAGTAAGTTTTATTCTTATAAATCAAGAATATTGGTTTTATTTTATTAAAGAATATTGGCTTATCCTGCCAATTACAACTGCATCACCTCTCTGTCACCGCAGCCTGAGTCTACTCCCACTGAATTCAACGGGAAGGCTCCAGCAGACAAATTATGCAACCTCAGTCACAGCTAAGCAAGTCATTTAAGCTTACGTTCAATTCCACCTCTAATCAGGAAAGGCAATTCAGCAAAGCAAAGCATGTGCTCAAGTCAGAAGTGAATAGGTAGCGTGCATCTTTCTAAATACGGGGTTTTCACAGACTGAGGATGTTGCACAAAACTTCCCTTGATATTAGGGGAAATTCAGCTGTTAATCAAACTGTCACTTAGGAGGGTAAAGTACTAGTATTTTTAACTCATCCATAGACTGGTTAAGCAAAAACAAATTTAAAAAAAGCCCTGGGACATATCCTTGGAGTGGACACGGACCTACACACATACATACATACATATTACTCAGAGATTGCAAGGGACCACAGAGGTGGAAGTAACACAGAAAAGATGAGGTAGGAAGCTACCATAGGAAATCCCTACATCCAGAATTGCTGACAAGTCTCTCTGAGACTTTCACTGAGTGAATTGGGAGCTTTCTTATCCACTGGAATAAGAGTGGAAAATCATACGTGCTTCAACTCCTCTGTTTCCAATTCCCTCCCGTGGGAATGAGGGAAAGGGTAGGGATAATAAACATGCTGCTTGCTTTGATAAGGTATGTGGCTCTTTCCTTGATGCAACAGAGTAACTGAGCAGCCTCTAAAGTCATCTGAAACGTTTTCTTTTCCTTTCCTTTCAACTTTCTTTAGTGTTAGCAAGCAACATTAATCTAACAAAGACAAGTTCCAGGCAAACACGGATCCCCAGGAGCACTTGTCTGCTGCAGACAAGTGGGAAAGGAAGAGCCTGTTGTAAACAGCAGGGCTGGAACCAGTCATGGGGAATTTGTGCTCAGCAGCAGGCTGCACTGCTCGACTACCTCTGCCTTTCTCCCTACATGAAGGGACCTTACCTACCTTTGCATTTTGTCTCAGAATCAATTGCAAATGCTGCAGGGCTGCCCTAAATTATGCTTAGCAGCCCAAGGCTGCTTCCTCCCAAGTGGGTCCCACTGGCCAAAGGCTGCATGGGGAAGGGAGCACAGAGAGCAGGCTCTACCTGTTCTCCAGCTCCTCCAGGCTGCCAGAGATGGCCAGCGTGGGGTCAACCTTCTGATTTGTTCTCTGAGATTACAATCTGTCCCTGCCCCAAAGGCACTGTAAACTGTAGAATATAAACATTTACAGAAATTAAACAACTCCAGCAAAATGCACATCATGCAAACATCTCTCCTCTTCCCAGATGACAGAACATGGAGCATCAAGCACAAACAAAACCAACCAAACAAAGCACGGAGGCATTGTGGAAAAAAATCATCGAGCAAAGAGCTTCTCCACTCTCCTTATAGCCATTAGGACAGCGATAATGCTGAAGTGGTTGGCCGGCCCTGAAAATTGGATAAACTGAGACACAGAAGAGACAACTGAAAGCAAGGAGACAGACAGCAAAAATAAGTGAGACAACAGATGGGAAGCAGAAATGCAGTGTCTAATCTGCAGCTGTAATTCTGCTACCAACAACCACGTTTAAGCGTAGTTCAGGTTGCTTTCCTATTTTGGAGAGAGCAAGAATTTTCTTTTAAAAAAACCCCAGCTTATTAAGCAAAACTGCCATGGGTTCTCCTCAGATAGTTTGTGGGACAGGAAAATTATTTCTCTCCATACCTGGGAGACAACACTTTTAAGAAAGGTCAAAATTCTGACACCCTCTAGTGTCCTACTTATTCTCGTACTGCTATGGGTGGAGAGCGGGGTCACATCACAAAAACCTATACCCAGAAATGTTTAATTTGGTGCTGGGCAGGAGTCAGTCACAGGAATTGTGAAAAGCTCTCCCACGGCAGCACAGCTTCCTTAGCCTTTATCTTAGCTAGCATAGATGTTACAATTAGTCAGGAAAAGGGTAGTTATTGTTCTAGCTACATTTTTATAGAGTAATTTAGCAGGTTTTCTAGCGGGGTTTTAGTATAGCTTTGATAACATGCTAGTATGGGAAAGAAGGATTTCCACATTGGCCAAAGAAACAGTTGTGGCAAGACTACCTATTTTTAACAGGGTTTATTCCTAGCACCATTTCAGACACAGCATTTTCTCTCCCATCTGTTGACACAGTTGTTTTGTTTCTTTAAAGACCCAGTTGTCTGTCTCTTGGAGAAAAAAAAAAAACACCACCACACCAACTTCAGTAGTTGCAGAGAAAAACATGAGACTGAAACCCAATTAAATAGCGATCTGGTTAAAAGGTAATGCTGGCAAAGCTTTACAACTGAAATACAGAGCAATTCTTCAGACACCTTTTAAAATTTAAATCGGGTTTTGGCCTCAGTGGTATTTTACATGTGACTGTGGATTTTTAAAATTCAAATCTGGTATACTCAACAACTAGCTAAGATGATTTATTGATCTATGGAGTCTGACTGTGAACCTGCCATCAGAGCAACATTCCAGTCTGCTCAGGAGAAATGCTGCTGCAAACACTTTCTTTAATAAAGGAAGAAAAATGTAATGAGAGAACCAAGGGGGAAAAAAAAGCAAAAGCAAAAACAAAACAAAACAAAACAAAACAAAAAAATCCCAAACCCAAACCCCAAAGTCTGATAAAAATTAAACTGGTATAACAGGACAAACTATTAAGCAATCTCTCTGACACTTGGGTTGCCAGGCTGTCTTCTCTGATTTTCGATGATAATTTTTTTCCTCATTGGACAGCTGGAATTCATGGTTATGATCTCCCAGGCAATCTGAAAACCTTATCTCCTCTCAAAGGCATTTCAGGCAGCTTGAAAGTTTGTAGGTGAAAGCAAATAAAACTCAAGCATGGCTGAGGTGGGACCTCTGCAGATCACTTAAGCAACCTCAGTTCTTATAGGACAGCCTATTTGCTGGGAAAGTTGCAACCTGAAAACCTGATATATTAAAGGTCAAGACTCCCATACAGAGCAGACTCATCTGTATTGTGTTTTAATTTCTTTTTATGCTGAGAGGTGCCTAGGGGCCTGAAGAGGTGACAGAAAGATAAATCATGCGTGACAAACTGGAACAGAAGACAAGGCTGTATCCAGAATAGGATATCTCTGCTGGTGCAGCTGTCCTAGCAAACTGTACTGACAGGGTGTTCCCAACACAGCTTTTATTCTCACCAGCAAAATTACATTATTTGCTGGCACAGCTTTTTCCTGAGGTCCCTCTTCCCTCAGCAAGTGAAAAGTGTTTCAGTAAAAGTAAAGGTTTGTCCTAAGTGTATGCACAGTGAGAGCTCTTGTGTCGGTCACAGATCAAGTCAAGGATCAAGCCTCTTTACACCTTTGGCCAAGACGTCTATGACAGCAAAAATCTGTAAAATAGACATGTTCTTCCTTCGAATGGAGTGCGAAGTCCTTTGCAAAGACTTCAATAGTAATGTCACCAATGGGAATGTTACCTTCTAATTTGCTTTTGCAGAAATGCAGAGATAAAAAGTCTCACAATATGTGAAGGTTACAGTATTTCCACAAGCAAAATAAGTCTTCAGCACACGTAACAACAGACTCCAGCTGCTGCTCCACCACCATTTTGGAGGCAAAAGTTCACCCACGTGGCCTTGCCCATAGCAGTGAGGCTCAGCCTGGTTCCCCTGGAACCAAGGGATGGAAGAAGCAGATGGCAGGCTTGGTACCACTGCCTTCTGTGGGCACAGCCTTCTCCCCAGGTGGAGAAGAAGAGGACCATGATATGCAGCAACATGGGAAAAACTATGCCAAACCAAGTGCCTGGTACTGGGTGGGCAGTTTTATGAAAACAAACAAATTCGCTAAGATGATGAAAACCACAACAGATTTAAAGTGTATTTTGAAAGGAATTTGTGGATCTGCTTTCAGGAGCTGTACGAAAAGGTATTTTCCAGGTGTGCTATATGGTATGACCTACTGGTCCAAATCACCCAAGTGATTCAAGATTTTAACACTGTTGTCTATGATTTTTGTAAGAGAATGGGCAGTGTCTTTAACATGTTCTTGAGGAAATTAAGATCAGCAAGGGATCTGGCAGCATATTCATAAGTGTTTTTCAGCCTGTTAAAAGGGCTTACCTGCCTACCTGCCTTTGCTTTGGCAACATCTAGAGCTGTGGTTCTTGGCTACCCGGTATTATCTAATTTCTTTACAAGGCACGTAGTACGTATTTCTGGAAGGTTGGACCTAATCCAGGCTACTATGGTTTCCATGGACAGGAAGCTTGAAGGTTTGGGATTAAAACAGCAGGAGGCTGAACAGAAAATTGAGGACCTGGAAATAACAACTGATGGTCCTGACGCAATCATCACTGAAAACACTGTAGCTCTGAAAAACGTAATCAACAGCCTAGAGTATAATCTCAGATAAAAGGCTAGGTTTTGGAGGACAGTGGAAAGCTCCTGCAAGCACAGTTACGAGAGGTTATGGTACAATTTTGCATATGATTTCCAACCAGTTCTCCACAGCTTTATGTAGGAACACATGCAATACAAAAGCATGTAGCTATCTTATCTACCCCAGCATATCTCATTTAAAGTGCTGCTGGCTAAGACCTGTGACAGATACCCCCTTCCTCCGCTAGCTGTAGAAGCTGAAGGTGCTCCTGTCCTCACTTGCTCGTTGCTGGGTGAAGGCTCACATCTCCTACCTCAGTCAGTATCAGCCCTCCACTGACCTTTGAGCAAAGCCAACCCAGATGGCTTTGTCTGGAGTAAGAAACAGCATTTCCACAGCTCCTTCAACAACTAGAATGGTGGAGTAATAATTTCTAGCTAGTAAGCAATGATGATCCATGGGAAGAGTGTAATCTTCAACCTTTGCAGCTCCTTGCAAAGGCAACATCTGTACACTGTCTGAGATCTGCAGCACAGATGAAGAGTTACAGAAAAGGCAAGCTAAAGCATTTCAATCTCTGCATCACTACAGCACTAGCTGAAGAAATAAGCTTACCAGCAACCCTACTGAACTTAAAAGCCCCAAGTAACAGTCATGCCCCACTTGACAGAAGAATTCAATACTTTAGGGCAGATACACAGGTTTTATCCTAAAATTTCAGAACTTGTGAATGCTGTGGGTGAAGTACCTCCCAGATATCCTATTTTGAAGGCCAAGAATACAGAGTCAGAATAAAGACTCCAAAAAGCGTGCTAAAAGGATCCCTCTCTAAACTACCTTTATTTGCTATCCCCAGAAAGGCCGGTAAAAAGCAATATATTTTAGAGAAGAACACTATCGACCTTTGAAACACAAATGGCAATGCAGGTGAGAAGAGCCTCCACTTAGTTTATTCATGTCTGTGTCCAAAAGCCAAGTGCCAGCTCACATGGATACCCTATCCCTAAATGACAGAAGGAGGCCTTATGGCTAACTTAAAGAGACTGGCAAGGACTGGCTAAGTCTGGTTTCTGAGGGTGTTTCCTATTAACATGGAGTATATTCAAGGCCTGGCTGCCCTAGGAACCAGACAAATAGTAAAACTGGTTTTAAGCCACCTTTGATCTCTTTGCTGTGTTCGGGCGAACCTAGTGCAGCTGGAGACAAAAGACTAAGGATTTCAAGGTGGCAATTTCACTGAGACTTATCCCCTTAAAACCACAAGGTTTAATTCCATCTTAGGGCTCCTCCTCAAAAATTAATAAAACCGGGAAATTGGTGAGAGGCCACACTGACAGTAGAAAGTCCAACTGAGGAAAAACTGCCCTAGGAAAGTTGCTGAGAAAGTGCATGGGGTCTAAAAACACTTTCAGGTAACACAGTCAACATGCTAGGCAGCAAAAATGTTTCTGCTAGGAAAACATAGTGACACTGCTAAGAAACATAAGAAATCAATTTAAAGGCTTCTCCTGAGGATTAAAAGGCACAACAAACAATAGTGATCATTCAGAAACTCAAGACACAATTAAAGACTAAGAAATCACCTTTCTCAGTAGGTGATAAGTTAGAGAAAAAGAGGAAAAAATAACCCCACTAAATTCCACATCTCCAAAGAGTTATTCAATTGACTGTTTCCAGAGATGAATACCACCAAATCTGATCCAGGAAGTTACAACAGATGTATTAAAATTCAGTCAGTTATATCCCAAACCCTTATCGCACTGCTGCAGAACCTTTGTGACCAGAAACTGCTTAAATGATGAAAGAGCAAGCACTCAAAGAAAAGAAGCTATTTCTCTATCAGACTACTTCACAGGAGACAAGCAGAATTAGGAGTCCCCAGGAAAAGGCTCCAGGCAGGCCCACTATACCTGATCTACCTAGTGTGACCTTAGGATATGGTAAAACACTTCTCACCACTTCTCTAAAGATTGATTATTAACACACAAATCCTATGGTAGTTTCAAATAGGATTGAGTAAGTAAATGGAGTCAGAATTACCTTTGCTGGGGCTACTCCTTTTCTTTCATTTTGACAAGTCAAATAAATCCTTAACTTGAACTGCACATCTAGGTTTCAGCACCTACATTCCAGTGTTTTTCATATCATTGCATTACGACTACGACTAATCCTGGCAATAAGCAATAAGGTCCCCAGTGGGTTTGCAGATCATCACAGCAACATGATTAGAAAGCTTGATTCAAGTATCATAAAAGTCAATGGAACCTGGATTGAGCCCAAATAGAAATGATTTACCCTGCTACAGGTGGTTAGCTATCATTATACCTCTTCTGTTGATAAAAGTGAATCTTGTCCCATGCACTGATTTTAATTACTTAACAATGGAGCCTGCTTTTGAACAATATAGTGCCATGAAAGAAATCATAACCTGGAATAGAGAAAACGTGTCTTCTGGGATCAGTTAAAAAGTCCACTGACTACAGTAACTATTCAGTAAGACTATAACACTGTTAGCGAATGGTATGCATATACGAACGTACACACACACGCATCGGCTTACTGATCTGTAGCTCCTCTAAACCCTTCCTTGGGCTAGCTGTCACTAGCACTGTGACAAACACTTGTAGGAAGAGAGAAGTACTTTGTGTGGACATGGGGACACAGAGTGCATCTCACCACCTGTGTAATATTATTCTCTGAAATTTCCAATCTTTAAAATACGGAGATATTCCTGTGGAAAAAAATATTTTATTCTAAGTTGGAACGAAAGAATTTAAGAATAGTCTAAATATTACAAGATTTTAATTTTAATAGCACAGAGGCCTTTTTTGTCAATAGGGCTGTAGTAATTCACATACTACTGGAAGAACAAGTCGATCTGACAAGAGTTGTACCTGAAGAGAACAAAAATTACAGAAACATTTGGGTTGGAAGCCACATCTAATGGGTCATCCTAGATCATCTATAAAAGACACTTATCTAGTGTAGCCATGACTGACTCCACACACTCTCCCATGGCAGTTTGCTCCACTGACCTAAATGTTGTGTAGTAGTAACCCCTTTACAATATCGAACAGTCTAGCAAAGTATTCCCTGCTGCAGTTTAACCATAGGATTCTTCCCCCTTTCGCTTCAATAACATGAAAATACCTTGCTTTGCTCTTTCCAACCCTTTTGCATAAATTCATGCAATTAAAGCTCTGACTTACACTTTCTACAGACTCAGTGTACCTAGATTTCTTGTCTCAAATACTTTTTCAACCTGGCCTTGGGCTTCTCCACCTTCCTGAAGAGACCTGTGAATTGAGGTTGCCTTTTGGCTCTTGATTTAGTGGGCTGAAGAGGATTTAAAATGTTTGCACCAAGTCTAGTTGAAAATTTATTTTATGAGGCTTGAACTTACAAATGTCATCGCACATCTCCTTGCTTCATAGTGGCATTTGTTCTTTCAAATTTAATATTGTTCTCCCAAGAAACACCTTGAGAAAATCACACGTGCAAGATCAATACGCACATTAATGAGATAGATGGAATTTAATACTGCTGTTCTTCACAATGTGCTCTGTAGTTCCGGGTAACTTCTGCCCAAACTTGAACATGCTAGGAATGAAGCCACATGAGCACCAAGATTACTTGAGCATTTGCAAATCATGTGTAAAGGCTGTTGAGGACACACTAAATTCTGCTAGCAGTAACTTTAAAAACTGCTTTTGATACACCTGGTCAGGCTGCAATCACGGCAAGGGCATCATATACTTTCATTTTTAAATAACACCCTTCACCAGATAAATATTAATGACTGTGACTCTCCTGGGCTCCCAACACAGAAGAGGTCCAGGAGAACAGGAGAAGGTGTATGCTGCTCACAGTCACAGAGAGTCTTTGGCTGTGCTGCCTGGAGTCACACACTCTGTGTGCAAGGCTCTAAAAACCCACCTGTCCTCACTGTGCCACTGCCTAACACAGACCCCTCCGAGTGATTTCTGAGGAACCCATAAACACAAAATGGCATGGTCAAGTTCTCCACCCACAACAGAACATCTGTGCCAGTTTTAATACCTGAGGATTCACAAATATTTCCACAGTTGTGGATTTAAAATACAATATTCATTTGGAGTATCATCGTATCATAACGCACATGCACTGAAGTAGAATCTGGGACTTTAAATCAATTATTTGCCTGTCACATGAAATGAGTCTATTTTCCCAATGAGTCTATTTTCCCATTCCCTTAAAAAGTGGTAAGGAAGGGGCTCTCACACATGAAGAGGAGATTATTTTTTCTCTGTTTTGACAAAAAAATTGGCAGAGGGTATTCAAATGGCTCGCTCCACAGTCGCTCCAAATAACTGCAATATAATACTCATCCAACTTGTTTTCAGAATCAGTATGAGGACAGATTGGGTCTTCTACTTTTTCACTGTTTCAACAGAGAGAACATTGCAGCCGGGACTGCCTCTGCTTATTGCCAGTGTGAGAAGCTGAAAACACACTTAGCAATAGCATGGCATGAGCATTTTCTATATTAGAGATAGCTGTAAAGTCTGATATAAACAGACAAGCGCTACTTTTTCCAATATGCAGCTCAGAAGACAGGCTTATTGACCATAAAATGAATTATGTAACCCAAGTTGTATTATGTCGCCTGAGGCCTTTGTTAGGCCACTACCATTTTTATATATATATATATATATATATATTCCAACCCTCCCCCCCCCCCGACCTCTTTCTCTTTCACCTTTACTGTTAGTCTCAGTTGAGATTCAACAAAGTGCTGAAGGGGGTCTATGACTTCTTCCAGAATTCTTTGGAGCTAAGCACTTGGACATCTCAGC
>JAAGNO010020621.1:30699-70089 GCA_033439905.1 Ceryle rudis | reverse complement strand
CCCACCACCCCACTCAATCACTCTATCTGCCAATCCACCTTGTTTCCTTTTTTTAAAGTAAGTAATTCTGCCAGTCCTCTAGCGCCCCGCCCCTCCCCCCCCCCCCCCCCCCCCCCCCCCTCCCTCCCTCCCTCCCTCCCTCCCTCCTCTCCTTCTCTCCCACCCCTAAAGCCTATGGGCTACTTCAGTGCAGCCAGGGCTCAAAGCCCAGGCTGTAGGACCAGAGCCCTCTGCTATCTGAAAGAGAAGTTTCCATGTCTAACATTCACATATAAAGGCCATTGAGGCTGAAACAAAAATCCCAGAAACAAGACAGAACACAGGTAAATCTATGTAAGTATGTTACCAGTGTTTTGAGTTTTTCTTTTAACAAACTTGGAAAGAAAGAAGAGATTCTAAATTTAAGGCTTCTGCTCCATCCTCATCACTTTCTTGAGGCAATTTATCTGATGCAGCAAAATACAAACCAGACACAGTAAGAGAGCCCTGCTTCACAAGCTCACTAATGTAATGGACTTCCTTTTCTTAGGCTCCAGCCCACAACCTGCTGCCTTGCACAGCCTTCTCCCAGCCCTGGTCCATGCAGGGCCACCCAGCAGTTCGTACCCTCTGCTTTCAGGCAGGAAGTATGGGTTTAGAGCTAGAGGTCGGAGAAAGGTTGTAAAGAAAGAGCAAACCTTCTCCTGACCACAGTGTACCTACACCATCCCCACCACTCTTCTAGTGCTGCCCAGAGCCTCCTCTTTTGGGCTCATCCCCCACCTCCACTGCCCCCTGAGCCCTTTATCTGGGACTGGTACAGGCTCTGCTCCATTCCTGAGGCACTGAGGAGTGCTGATCAAGAGTGTGTTCCTTCACAATCCACCTCAAACGATAATTCTAAATGCATCTTCCAATTCTAAACATGTATTTATAGGCCCCCACACGGGGACATATTATTCTTTCAAAAATATTACAGGAAAATGCTGCAAGTGATTGTCATTAAAAAAACTCCATCATAATTTCATTAAAAATTAACAAAAAGAAAGCATTAGCGTTGTCCTGCCAACTGGGGGGGGAGGTGTCTCATATTATTAAATTGAGAAGGGCAGCAATGGAAAGCCTTTTTAGATTGGTGTTTCCATTCTTTCCTCTTTTGCTTGGTTCAAAAGTCCTGCATAATTAATACTGTAGTACTTAATAAATGCTTATGAACCTACTACCTCTCTGCTCTTTCCGTTTAATTAGGTGATTGACTTCAGGCGTACTATAAATTATAATGACAATTTAATTACTTTTTTAATGTGCACACTTAAAAGATTCATAAACAGGAATATAGTATAGTGCACTGAAAACTAGAAATACCATGAACTGGAGAACAGCACAAAGTAATCCCATCTGAAGTATCTCTGAGCACCTGCAGTGACGGGGAGATATGGTATTTACAGGGTCTGGTACAACCACAGAGAATCGCGTGTTTGCAGCCGAGCGCTTTAACTTTTCTCTTCTAGCATCTGTGTATCTCACTTGGCTTCATGACAGGAACCTAAAGCAGTTCCAAGGAGTAGTGAGGATATGGACTTCATCACCTCTTAGGTAGAGTGTTTATAAAAGTGGAAGACCCTTTCCCTTCTTTTGAACAAAATGTAAACCTTCTGCCTCATTTCGTCATAACACAGTAATTGTTAAAATCTGCAGGGGGCTGAAATCTCCCACGGTATTCCAGCTGGCACAAGCAAATCCTCAAAGACTATGGATTTCGTCATCTCATGAACAGACCCTTCCTAGTCAGGAGACAGAAATGTCTGCCTGAGAATATTTTATGCTATGAGCACCACATCCTGCAACAATCAGAGTTAGATCTTCTGATATTAATGTTATGCCACCTAGGACTCATTCCGCTGACAGTTACAGGAATGTAAATGATAACTAAATGCACAAAGCTAAGAGAACTGCATATATAACAAATTGAGTAAGAATCAGACCCTGTTTTCACTTCAAACTAGTGCTCAGGAAAGCATGTTTGATAAGCTAAAAATAATCTAAATTTAAATAGTTTAAGAAACTAAAAGAGTTAACCTACCTAAGTGTCCAGACATTTCCAAGCCCTTGTTGGTCATTGAAAACAAAGAAATCATCACTATTTTCTACAACTTACCTGTCACCAACATAGAGAGATGACAGCATTTGTTTTAAATCACACTGTATGCTATATTGGTGAAACTTTCTCATGTAAAAAAGTCATTTAAATTTGGGCTAGAGGAGACGCTTTCCCATCTGGGAGCTGAATCTGGTTTGGTGTGACTATTCCTGTCTGTTAATTTAGCAGTATAAAGTATAACCGTACATTCCTGGGATACTTACTGGGGGTGCTGGCATCTCTGCAACCAGAACTGCGTTCAGGGAGGGGAAAAAAAAAGACTGGGCAATTCACAGCACACTAGAAAAATGATAGGGCATTTCAGTGTTTTAAGCATCATCTATCAACAGTGTTGAATAGTCAAAATGGAAATAAATTCAAATATATCGCCAAGGCACAGTGCTGTGATAACTGTCTATGGTTTTCCAGAGACAAAAATCCCAGACACTCATCTTACTCACGCCCAGTAAAGCTCAGTGGAAAGCAGATCGATCCCTCAGCTTTCTTGTGTGTTTGCCCACCTCGGCCAGCACAGAGCAGGGACAGAAAAGGTACAGGTAAAGAGAACACACCAGGAGGCTGAGCAGTGCAGTGAATCACAGGGAGCCGCTTTGTCTGCAGCTTCCGTTCTCAGAGGAGCTGCACAGGGCTGAAACAATGGCTCTTCGATGGAGCTGCACCTCATCTACCTCAGCTACAGCCGGTGATGGATGATGGGTCAAGAGGGCAGCAGACTTTGGGTGCACAACCTTGAAATACTTTATCAAAGATGGCAAAAGGCCATGCACTACAATAACATGGCAAATACTTCCTTTTGCTGGAGAGCAGACAAATTCCTTCCTCTCTGCTGGCTAAATCTGAAGCTTTTGGTTTACGGCTCAGAGTGTGCGCAAATTCTGTATTCGCAAAATACACGCGTAAAAAAGCTGCGGTTTTATTCCTGAGACTGTTCAACTGTAAACATTCTCACAGAAATGAAGTCAGCCCTATCTGTGCTGAAATCCTCTGCAGTCGCAAATATGTCATTCTAGGGATTTATGAGGGTTATAGACAATAACAGTAAGCACATTTCACTCATTTTAAAAATTGAAACTGCATAGTAAGAATCAAAAAAAATTTACATAAAACTGTGGAACTCATCCAAATCTTTCATACTGGAAGGGTTTCCTTAAAGAAAAATATACTGATTAGATAGAAGTGAAAAGTTCCATAAAACACAGAAATTTTGCCCCTGCTTTAAGTGAAAATTAATAAAAGTAATAAGCCTTGTGATGTAACAAGATACTTCAATACTAACAGCTTAACAGTATTGTTGTGCTACACAGTGAATCATAATTTAAGAAGACACACATGGTAAGTTGGAATACCTTCATGCCACCAAAATACCTTTATGTAAAATGAGACTGAAGCAACATTTAAAATGTTCTGAAATAAGATATTTTACTGTAAAAGAGTGGTCAAGGGTTTGTCCCAGTTTAGAGCAGAGGTAAAGTATTTCAGAACTTTCTATCATTTAAATGTTCTTCCAACCAGTTTTGTCTTCTGTTCCTCCTTAGCTGCTTCCCTCTTGGCTTATCCCCCGAGATATCCTTAAAAACTTGATCTAACTGCTCTGAATTTGACAAGGTAATTTAATGCTCTAACGGGACATAAAGCTGTGGACTCATGTTTGTTTTCTAGAAGCAGAAAGGAATCTCCAAAAAAACCTCCAAATCAGCTGTGAACATTTCAGCTCCCTTACCAGCTGACAACAACAGAAGACAACGACCAGTTTTCTGCCCACCAACACAGTCCCAGAAGCAGAGGTACCACCATAATAACAGAATCACTGATTAATGGCAACACCATGAAATACTGGCTCTTCACTTTCCCATTTTGGAGACTTTGAGGGGTTCATTCACACCAAAGAACTCGAGCAACCGGTGCAGGTTTTCTGGCACCGCAGCGCAGGCAGAGAGGCAGCAAAGCTGTGCCATCACACCACGCGCATTGCGACAACATGGGAAACCTGCACCCCCTGCCTCTGGCTGTGCGTTCGGGCAGAAGAAACAGGCAGTTTCCCGCCCAAAGACCTTACAGCATTTTACGCTACAGCAATGGATTTGCATAATTTCAATCAAGTGATGTATTACAAATCTCACCATAGATTCTGAACTTAAAACGCTTCAGAACTGAGCAAAAGAAATGGTGCTTATGTTGGAAAATGGAAGGTCTCAGGGTGGAGGTATTGCAAATTTCTTACAGCCCTATTGAACAGATTACAAGCGGGCCTGTCATCTCTAATTCAACCAAGTGTAAATTTCAGATTAAAAAATACGTAATGTGTACCGAGAAGCTTCTAAAGCATTAGAAGCTTTTGCACAGCCTCTGTCACCCAGAAAGCAGAACTGCACATAGGTAACTTGCCTTCTGAGTATTTTCATTCCTTTTTCAGGGTGCGAAACTGAGACAGGCATCAAACTGTATCGTATTTTTAATGTGTTTTCCATCTGAACTGAGAGGTACTTGAGGAGTCATAGTGATGTCCCAGAGAAAAAAATTCTGAATAAAACTTTTCTGCTACACCCACCTTCAGCTTGTGGCCCAGCACTCCGCTCCCTTTTATTCATCCAGGTAAAGAGAAGCTGACAGCTGGGGGAGGGAAGAGATCGGGAGCCATATGGAGCTAGAGTCAATTTTTGGTATGTATTTCTGAATAGACACAAAAGAGATAAATGCTGGCATGCATAAATTCATATTTTATCGATATCTATTCTGGTACTTACTGTCAGAGTAATTTATTCCAAAAAGGCTTTTAAAGGCAAATGCTGGTTTAAAGAAAAACTCAAATCCTTAAAGAGACATGTTCCAATCCTGAGTTATTCCTTGCCAGAGCAAGTCCAGGACCCTGATGGTGTGAAGCAGGAGGCAGAAGCTCACTCTCTGGGTTTATCTCCCAAAGCCAAAAGGGAAACTGGTGCAAATAACCAAAAACCCAAGCGGGAGTTTCGCCAGGTCACTGCCCAGAACAAGTCCCCTGGGAGCGAGGCTGCTCGAGCAGGGGTGGGCAACCAGCCCTGTGCACGGAAACGCTGAGGGTCTGTGTCCGAGCTGCTCATGCAGAGGGCAAGTGGTGCTAGCAGTTTTGCTTGCAGTATCTTGTAATGACAAAGGCTACCAAAATGACAAGGATTCACTAGTTTTGCTTCCTTTAGTTGCTGTACCTACAAACGTTCAGTTTCACTTCTCAGACTTATTCAAATTACCCAGCCCTCATGGGTCTGTGAACCTGAGCTGAAGTCTCAAGACAGAAGAGGATTTATTAAAAGACTGCTGGTGCATCCGACTGTGATGAAATGATAAAATAAAAAAGTAATGAAACACACTGAACATTTCTGAACCCTAGACTATGTCTGACCTGGACCCAGTGGACATGTTTGATTTCAACTGACTCCCCTATCACAGATTGTTATCGCCCCAGACTGTGATCTAAGGCCACCACGCAACAAGATCAGGAGGACAACTGCAAAAGTATCTGTGAGAGTCACTTATTCCATTAGTCAGAAATCAAAAATTAAAAGAGCCACTTCAAATGCTAACAGAAAGCAAAAATTCATCACTTCCTTCCAGAGGACAGAAGACCTTACTTATAAGCATTGGTCAGAACACGTGTCATGGCAGAAAACTTCCGGACTCTATTCACGGCTCTTAAATAATTCTGTGTCTTGACTCAGGCAAATGGTTTGCATTTTCTAAGCTTCTCCAAAATAATAATAAAAAGACATACCCACCTCACAGAATAGAGGCTTCATCAATGTTTCTAGCTCACTCTCAGCTTCTTAAGTAGACAGTCCTGCAAAAGTGCAGAGTACCATTATTTGAATTTGTTTCCCTTTAAAAACTGTCATCCTGTCTATTTCTTAGAGGGTTTTTTTGCCAGGTAGGAACAATTGTGAATGCAAAATCAGTGTCTCTGCCTGGAGGCTGGTCTCAGGCTCCAGCCTCGTGTATATCATATTCTCACATTTTCTACAATACATAACTGCAAATCTACAAACAGGTCAGTAGGACGCAAGCCAAGCAATGTACATCTAAATCTGAATGCAGTATTTTTAAGATCAAGACCCTTTCCTAAGAACCTTGCTTCTTCCTGGTCACACAGTCTGGGTGCAGCATGTAAGGAAGAGCTTTTTCTGAGGCACTGTGGTATCTTCTGAATCACTGCCATTACCCGAGAAAACCCCAGGAAGTGGTTTGGATGAGAAGCTGGACCCGACTTGCGAAGGTATCAGCTGATGTCAGAGTACACAGAGCACAAAGCCCTAACAATACAGACATTGTGAAACCAGGAATAACCTTCTCTTATCTCCTGCAGTTTGGGAAATCATTTCTAACCTGGTGACTACAAAGCTTAGGAACAAGTCAAACAGTTAATTATTCACTGTGCGCTTCATAATTAATCTCTGTTTCAGGCCAAATCTTTGCATGCCCATAATAACATGAAGATCTCCAGCAAGGGAAACAAAAGCATGAGCTTTTGGACCTCCTTCTTGCAAAGCAATTCCTTTTTCCATAAACAGTTACTATTAAGCAAGGACAAAGCAACAAACCAGACAGCCATCTGTGTAAACCAATTTAAAAGGATGGTGACCTCATAAAATTTTTCAAACTAACACTCTCCATTTAACTTCTGCCACCCCATCCTGCCCCAGCAGATGCTGGGTTCAAGCAGGTACTCGGGTGAGCACAGTGCTTCCTCTTTAGGGAGAGATGGTATTTTAAAGCCGCAGCAATTTCAAACCTGTGAAAAAAGCATGTCAATGAAAATACCTCAGCATATATGGAAGAAGGACAACCTAACAGGCAGCCCACACACCCCAGAGGGTGTTGCCGCAAAGGTCTGCACTACGTTTGCCAGCTGAACTTCCTAGAGGTATGAGGTCAAAGTGAGCACAAAGGTTCAGGTCACTGACGATAACATGATCCCTGCTGAAGTGTGTTCTTATGACCCAGAGGGAAGCCAGCACAAGCACAGATGGCAACCACGCTAAAGGAAGACAAACCTGGCAGCCTTAGAGCAAAACTCATGAATCCACCTATAGAGAAGCTACCCTGTACACACCCAAGGTGGCCACAGGATCCACGGAGCCTTCTTCCTCTTCAGACCTCAATCTAATGAAGCTTCAGGCAAAAGATTGAAAATAAAATACCAGGTAGAACAGCTACAAACACGTGTGAGTAATAAACACCCAAGGCTATGTCTCGCACCAGGTCGCTCGCAGAGCTGCCCTTTATTTACTCAATTCAGTCAGAACCACACAAGAGCTGAGAGCAAGGTACTAGGGTATATCTGGAAGATGTTGGTGATACCAGACCTTTGGGAGCACAACAGAAGTACAACAACTCCTTTACAAAGGCATGAGGACCACAAACCTTTCAGTATCAAAGAAGGCAACTGAAAGAAATTTACGTTCTCTTCCCATTTCCAAACATCAGGACAACATAACAGTAGATTAGCTTTATTTAAGTGGTGGAAGGAAGTGCTCACTTTTCGATTATATTAAGATTATGTTTCTAATCCATGTAGTGCAGACATGGTAAAAATTACCTCCCACGAGGCCAAGGTGTGTTACATTGACTCTTTTTCTCTTTAGCCTGCATTTTCACAGTTATTACTTTCCTGTACCCCTGCTGCAATTCCTGATATTTGTGCGCCTGATAGTCGTGTTTGCTTTAAAATAATGGCTGTGAGGTGAAGGTGGCTTGCCCTTCTGACCCAGCACGTAATTATACAAGCGTCTGTGCAGTAATAACCCATCGTGCACATACAGTGACATTTCTCTAATTGGCATTTGCTGAACACAAGGGCACCCTCTCCTTTTTTATTGGCAACCTCTTTAATCACTCTTCTAATGCAGAATCTCCCTTCTATCATTAGAGAAGAACAAACAGCTCCTCACCACAGCCTTATATATATCTATATTTCACATCACATATCAGTGAATGCTATTAAAGATTAGCCTTAAAAGACAGAGTAGTATTAACAGCTGTTAAGGGGTTTCATTACAGAAAAGGGAACAATTCTGACCTTTGAGTCCACGTTTCGGTGCATTTTTGATATGCTTCAGAACAAAAGTTCAAGCCACAACTCATTTAAATTTGTCACATCTTGTTGCACGTAAAAGGGAGGACGAAATTTCAGAGCAGTTGGGCTAGTGTTGCTCAGCCTTGCCTTCAGTCCTGCTATGTCAGCTGATGCTGGCACGTGCCATGTGTTTCTCCACTTCCTCTGTATTTGTCTGTCCTTGGTCACTGCTTTGAGTTCCTACCCAGCCATCTCCAAGAGCTCTCCTGTTAGCTGCCGTGTTATGTGAAAACTCAAAAATGGCTTAGGAAGCATTTATATCTGCACCATCTTGGAAAGTGGTTAATCCTTGAAGCAAATGCTACTTACACAACGAAAGCCCATGTTTCCTAGCCCGCTGTGGACATGCCATGCCTCATCTCATAAGGCTGGAAGGAATGCACAACTCTTTGTAACATGCCTCTGACTTTCCATTTCTACTATATAAGCATCTTGTTATCAGTTTTTATAGGGAGAGAAAATGAGAAAGGAAATTCCTGGAAGAGATTACAATTGTCAAACAAGCTTTTGATATCTTTTAACCAGATGAAGCATTAATTTTTTGGCGGTGCTGTGAAAAGTCTATGAGGGCTTCCTGGCTGCAGTGGAAGCAACAGCACATTTAGTTCAACTACAAGCTGTACTTTTTTTTTTAAATCCATGTGAAAACAGACTCATTATTCACTTTTCTGTGTAATAGATTGCTTTGTCCTGCAGTTTCAATAATACTTTTTGTAAGACATTGCGGTCTCAAGAACTGCAACTTAGAGCTAATGCTTTAATAAACTCTTGTTTATATTATAGTCAAAACAGAACAAAATCAAGCTACAAATGACATTTTTATAGGAAGTCAAGAAAAAGATTCATGTGTCTGAATATTTTAGTTACAGTATGGTAGGCATGATTATTATTTCCTGAAAAGCCAAACTGTAGCTTTAAAGAACTGGAAGAAGCTACTCTGGGAACAGAGGATGGACATGACCTAGCCCTCTGAAGAGTAGCTAGAAATAAATACCAAACAATTTTAATGCATAACTCCCATCAATCATTCTGGGAATTCTGCAGTGGAGCAACAGCAAGATATGGCTAGGAAAAGTCTGTTTGGAGTCTTCAAAATACCACCATGTTGGATTTCTGCAAATGCCTCCCCTTGTGGTAAAAAGTGCCAAAATCTTTCAGGAAGAATGTTTGCAGTGAGACAGGCAAGAAAATGATCTTTTTTTAAAAGTGATCACAGAATTCCAGAAATTAGATCAAAAAGGAAATGGCCAACGTCTATTAGATCATCTCGTACCCAAAGAAGAAAAATCTATATAATATATTTTACAGTGTTTTGTCCAGGTCACGTTTGAGTTACTCAAACTCATCAGCTCTTCTGGTTTCCATCGAAAGAACAGACCTCCACCATAATGATTTTTTTCCTGGCAGTTAACATAATACGCCTTTTGCTCATTTTCACCGTTTTACTCCTTTATATCTCTTTGTGACTTCTATTCCCTTCCAAGTGATCTTGGCTTTGATGCTTTTACAACTGTGTTATCTAATTTAATAGCAATTCAAGGTAGAAAATGCTAAGCTAAAAAGAGCAACTGATCTGATTTGCAACCTTGCTCCCTCTGTAACCAGTGGCAAGTTTCTGGTGGAATGAGACCTGAGCTCATGACCAAGACAGTGGAAAATCACCACCATTCACATTTAAAGACAGTATGTATTTCATCAGCACATGACCCTGAGCTTTACGGAGGATGAAGATCCATTAGCAAAGCAACCTCAAAGGTTCCTATTCTCTTTACTCACTGTGATGCTTCATGATTTGGTTACAGTAAGAAAATCCGGTTACTAATACTTCTCCCTGCAGATTAGAGAAAGAGGGTCAAAAGAATTTTGTGTCTCCAAGTTGCTATAACCCCATTTCTTTCTCATTCCCAAATTACAGACTTCTAGATTAGGATTTCTGGCTGGAATTGTACACGGAAACAGAATTCCCTGGAGGGGGAAAAGGAGTTTCACACTGCAGACTGATATGCTATATCACAATAAATGGACAGAAGATGTCAGGACCTCACAGACTGACTTTGCATCTCCTCAGTCTCTGAACAAAGATGGTCACAAGCGGCATGCAGAGCAATCCCCAAATGTACATTCATTTCACTGTCTGAAAGTATAAGTAGGTGTACAAGAAGGAAAGCTGCAGAGTACACCCTTGAGCATGCTGGAATAAGTCTGTGGAAACAAAATGCCTACCTGATAAGGAGCATATTTTTTTTTTTAACTTAGTTGTTGTTATTTCTAACTAGCAGGGTAGCAACTGGCAATTGTGCTTGAGAAAAAGAAAGGCTGGAAAAGTTTCTGGAAAACTCCTCAGTGCTTAAGGCCTGTCTGCAAAGGGACAAAGTCATGACATGAAACTACAGACACTTGGCAAACTCCTCAGCAATCCTGAATTAGTGCCTTGTACTGCACTCATGTTATTAGCTATTGCAGTATCATGTAAATCCTTCACAACAGTGATATTTGTGAAGTACCACTCTACTGTCAGATGTCCTGACATTATCAAGGCTCCTGGGGATGTCAGTGTGAAACATTTCTTTCTCACCTCCTTTACAACAAATTTCGAAGGCAATCTGAACATCTTGTGAAGGGCCAGGATCTGCCTCAGGAAGATTTTAACCTGGGTTTGAAGGGAACTTCTTCCCTCCCTGTCTCCTTGGGATACAGGACCTCTTTACCCAGGATAACCCTGTCCCTTACCCATTCCTATCTCAGGACTCACTTACGGCTTTGCATCTGAAAATAGGAGGCTTGTAGGGAGTGCTCATGGCTGCGAGCAGATGGACAGGGACTCTGCGCTGAGTCACTGGCAGCACACCACTTGTTGAGCTGTTTGAGGTCCTGCAGGAAAACTGCTCACTTTGTGGCACTAAAGAGAAATACTGCCAAGAGCAAAAATCCCTACAGGAATTACTGTGCTGTGCATATACAGGAAACAAAACAGGAGATGAAGAAAAGACTTTGCCACAGGTTACAGGAGTTGGTGACAGGCTACCAACAAAAAGGAGGTACCTTCCCACATGCCACAATACGCAGCCTTCACCCGCAGTATCTTCCTTCCCTCTTCTTCCCCATGCGCAAACAAATAGGTGGATTCCTTTCAAGCTAAGTCCATGCCAAGGTAACATTTACAAATCTGTTAACTTACTCACAGCCTGATCCTGGATCTGCATCAGTCTTCTGAAAGTTGCTGGCTGCTTGCTGGAAAGACTGAGCTGATCAAAGGTTTCAAGAGCAATGTCATCGGGCACAGAGAATGCAGGAAGAGCTGAAGTGTTATCTGACTCCATTCATCCACGCTAGTGTACTCAGTAACATCAAAAAGATGGAAGGCTCATCATTTATCTTATCAATTGGATTAAAAAAATCAAATACCACAAAAATGAAATACCAGTATCTTTTTTCACTTTTCCAACTTTTCTTACGCTGTATTTTCCTTCTACTATTTCACTGAATTGCTTTTCTTTCTCTTCACCCTCTATTACTCCACCCACTACAAATGTCAACAGTGTTTATGAGTAGTTCCTTATTTTTCCCTGCAGCAAAATAACATCTAAATGAGTCTATGGCAAACCTGTATTTCCTTTATGACACCTGAAGAAACAAAATCTCAAACAAACCTATGAAACTTCCTCACACAAGCTGACCAAAATCGGAGTTTCCTAGTATCTAGGAACTGGTTCAACAATTTAAATGGAACTTCATGGAAACACAAAGATCACCTCGAGAGATCAAGTGTTTATGACTATAATATGATTTTGAACTAACACAATCAAAAAATACTATGTGCCTCAAAGCAGTGAAATCAGTACTTTGTCTAGTACTTCAGAATACTGTTACAGCATATAGCCAGCTCATAGTAGCAACATGCCCACCTCTATTTGCGTTAATGATTTCACTAATGACTGAGCAGCACTGCTGGCTCCATACAGTCACTCTTCAAACAAAATAGTGCTGTCAGAGGAGAGGGTCATGGGCAAGGTAAGCTTTGTATTACCTTTGCTGTTTCGCCCATCCCAGGACACCTCTTTATTCTCAAGGTTATTAAAGCACTAAGAGTACTTTGTCAAAATGATACAAAACTATTAAATACGTATCCATTGTTATGACAAATATCCTGCACTACAGCAGCTGTACAGAGTGTGCAGTCATAGATTTCAGAGGTATGAGAGAAGTCAATTGTATTTAATCTTTAAAAAAAATTGAAAATGAAGCCCCTGATATTCCCATGTCAGATTCAGTCTCCAGTTTTGCCTCCCAAGTATCGTAATTACAGTCCTGTGCCCATTGGGAACTAGTTGTACACTGAAGTACCAACACTCTTCGCTGGAGGAGGGAAAGGTTTGCCAATGGAGTTATTGCAAAACGCAGCAGAAGATGGTTTAACTTCCAGTGAATGTGCCATGTTCACACCACCTAATTATTTTAACTATCTAGATGAAATATCTGGTTAGTTGTTGTTCAGGGTGATTGACAAGATTTTAAAGGTGGCCACAGAATAGGTGAAGGAAAAACAAGGCTTTAGCCACTGTGGTCAATGTTCCTCAATTCAAGCTGTGCAAGCAGAATTTGGTGCCTGCACGTAGTCACTGAAGTCAACAAGGCATATGGACCCAGGCATCCACCTGGCGCGACTTCACTGCAGGGTCAGCTCCTGAATTACTTTGTCCTCACCTGTGACACCTCTGTCACAGCACACAGGAAGGTACCTACACACACTGCCACATGTCAGATTGAACTTCATCCCTCTGCCTTGAAGACAACCCCAGTGACAAGCATCAGGAAATGGCAGGCAACTTGCTGATGCCTTTTCCAAGCAAACGACGACCCTTACTGAAAAGCTGTAAAAGCCTGAAGAGTCTTTCTGGAAAGATGATGATGCTGAGCTTTTGCACACTGTTAATGAATGCTACCCTAAAATGCAACTACCCTAAAAATAGGTGAAAAGGAGGTCAGTGTTAGCCAAAATATCTTAATGTGTAGCCAGGCGTAATGATTCCTTGAGAGCTATGGCAGATAGCAGTATCAACCTGCTACCAAGCTTTACATTTTCTAAGCACAGTACCCCAAGAAAACTCACTGTAATTGTAATAAAACTGACTCAAGATTCATCAAGCTTTTTGTGCTTAACCTTTCACAGATTTACAGAATTACATAACCAGTTATGTATGAATCACAGAGTCTTATTGAGGTGACTGCAAAAACAACAAAAAAAACCCAAAATAAATATAGAAACAAAGGAAGTGTATACTTGTAAATGACAGTTCAGTGAAAACGTTTTAATTCCCTCATCTCCCCTGATCTTCCAAGCTTCTTTTTAATTGCCGCGTCTCTTCCCATTCCTTCTGTCAAACGCAATCCTTAGCCAGCACGCAACTCGCCAGAAAGCAGGTGAGGAAAATTCCTTCAGACCCAGTGCACACGTTGTACCAGGCGCCTGTCTGCAAGGGACAGAAAGGTATAGACATCCTGTATCCCTCCGAGCAAGGGCATCCATGCTATGACAGCACATGCACTGCTACCAAAGGCAGCTTTATGTAAGCACTGTGTCAACAAACGCGCAGACGTGGGTTAACTGGCTCCTACAGGAAGCCTGGTTTCATTCATTAACTACGACCTCTGGGCTAGTACATGCGGAGGAGGAGACATGCAGGCGAGTTAAAGTGAAGCTCCTGTTTTTCCTCTGAAAAGTTTTCAAGTCTAAAAATCCTGCACAAACACCAACCTGCTGTCACCTGAGTGGAAAACAATAGTAGGTACTCAAAAGAAGTAAGACCCACATGAGAGTTTGCAAGCCCAGCCCATGTGGAGGGCCACCTGCCAACAGGAAGAAGCGGTGAGGAGGAATTTGGATCCAGCTGCTATCCTCCCTCAGCCATGCAACAGACAGCATTAAGGACTTTTTTTAATCATCAGTCACATCGAGAGCATCCATGCTAGTCATTTTTACTCCCTGGTTGTCAAGAGAAAGGCTTAAGAGACTTCTGAGCTCACAGAGTTCACAGAGAGCTGATCTCCTGTTTCCTATTGCAGCTGTATCAAAGGGACTGAGCCCAGGAGAGACAGGAAGAACAAGGGGGGAAAGAAGAAGAAATGACAAAGTGCCTCGCCATAGGGCTGTCTCAAGCTGCTAAATTCATCACAGGTAACACTCACGAAAACCTTGTAGCTGTCTTGCAGACCCATTTTGCATGTCAGCTTCTGACAGAAAGGCAGAGTGCAAGGAGGAAGAGGGGATAACTCAAGTTATCTGCAGTCCTTCTTTTCGTAATGTGAAGTACTGAACACCAGGAAATGAACTCCGACCGCATGCTCAGTGGGTCACTGTGGCAGGTGCAACTTAACCTTAAAACCACATAGCCTACTGCACCTTCAGATTTAGCCCAGATAGCATAACCTGGGTTAAGCACTCCAACATATCCGCTCACTGCTCATGGCAGTAACAAAAAGGGTTAAGAAAACAACCAGGCTGCAGCTGAAAATTCCACAGCACTTCCCTGCACAGAGCTGCAAACTGCTCATCACCCTGGGATAAAACCGACTGACAAACTGCCCTAAAGATCAGCCAGTTAAACACACTGAAATGCCACTGCCACTGGCTGACACGTATGGCTAGGGAGCTCGGCAGAGTTAGTCAGAGCATCACGGTCGCTTGGCAGTCCTCCGGCACAGCCGTTTCCCCGGCGTCCAGGGACACGTACCTTTCGGCTACGCGTCGGAGCTGGATTCACCGCCTTGCAGCTGAGGAACCCCCCTCTCCTTCCTCCCCACCTCAGCCCCCGGTGAACACCCAGTATCTGGGTACTACCTGCGTTTATCAGCAAAGCCATCCCGTGTCTTCAGTCACTCAAGGAATTTAACAGCCTGGAAATTCCTGTTGTCCATTATTTGAGGTCACAGATAAAAGCTAAACGGCAGCCGTGACTCCCATCAATCATAAGTCACTCACTGATAGAGCGTATGGTAGGAGACCTACTGATGTAAGCTAGTCACCAGAGAAAATACCCACTGATGACGCATATCCAGGCACAAAAATAGTTACAGGGCCCCCAAAGGGATTATTCAACAGCCTACATTTAGATATTCTTACAAGAGACCCGCAGTCAATTTGCTGCTATTAGATGGCTGGGGAACGTTGAAGTTTAAGTTTCCTCAGCAGACATAACCACAAATAGCTGGTTTAAATAAGCTACAGCAATTACAAGCTGTTTTGTAAATTTTAACACTGCATTACAGGGATTAAGTCTAAAGAGAACCTCTGGTTATAAAATGCTGTGTAGCCTTTGCTCTTACTATGTACCAGCTTATTCTGTATATTAGCCAGCAATGAAAAGAACAATTTAAAATTAATTCACAGATGCTCAAACTAAGCCCCTTGTGCTACCCAAGAGCAATGTTTGATCTAAAAAAAAGAAATCAATATATGTGAAAGGGTGTGGGATATTTTGGTGATGCTTCTACCCTACCTGGATCAATTTCTTTGTAAAATACTTTTAGCTTAATTTTTACCCCTCTTTGGGATTTGTTTCTCTGCTAGTCAAAAAAAGACCTGAATAGTTAATCTTTCTTGCACTAATCAAATCTGCACAAAGGTAAGTTAGCAACAACATATACCATATGCCTGCTTTGAGCAGGGGCTAGAAAGATGACCTCCAGAGATCCCTTCTAGCATGAATTACTCCATGATTCCAAGCAACTGGATTTATTATATTTTGTATTAACATAAAATTAAAAATATAATCTTCTACAATAACCAATCTACTGGCAACCCCACAATACTCCTGCCCCCTTCAACAGTTCCAGGATCCTTCTCATGCCCTCAAAGCAACCAACCTTACTAGGATATAGCTGACCCTACTAACACTGCTTCTAGCAAAACACTGACTGTGCATTTCTGACAATATTAAAATCTTTATTTTTTTAATTAGCTGATTTTTAACATCCAAGCCCCCTTGTTAGAAGCAATTTTGGTGCTTAAAAGTCTAAAAGTTAATGGCTTTCTGTTGCATATTTAAAATCTAAATATAGGAAAGTATTTTATGACTCTGATGCCTACTTCATTGACATACTTTTGGAAAGCATTACCTAGCCAAACAAACACTCAAGGATTTATAGTGTTTACCCTGTAAAGCAGGAGAACAAAATGTCCCAGGCTACAAACTTCTACTTTACTTTCTTCACCTGTGATAACGTTATTAAAAATAACACTGAAAATTATTTTTAGCACAACTGTTTCACAAAGCCCTCACATTTCTCCAATGCATCTATATGCTGGCAGTCCACATGGCCTAATTTAAGAAAACCGTAAGAAGAAATATTCGTTGGTGCCCTCTAGCTGATTATCTTCACCAATTTGTTGCAGACACCAAGCACCAGACTCTTTTTACCTCCTGTCATTCCCAGGTCTTTTGCTGGTGCCCACTAAATGCAATGTCCTAGAATAAAACAATTTGCTTCCTACAGAAGATGTGGGAGTCAAAATCAATTCAAATCCCCTATGGCTCTCAATTGCAGGAGCTCTTACAATAACACAAGTGTCATGAAAAATAGGAGAGGTTTAACTGTGGACAATACCAGCTCACCAACAACCCAAGTACCTAAATATACTTTGTAGCAATTTGTTTGCAAATTCCATGGGAAAATACAACTTGCAATGTTTCCCATGAGACACATGAAGCCCCTCACTCATTCACTACTCAGAATCCTCCCCTTCGTCAGGAGCCTTTGAACAGTTTATAAGTCACATTTTGCCACACATTCTGAACATCATGCAATGTTAGTGACAGATCACACAGGTTCACAACTCACAGCCCCCGAGCTCCCTTTTGCCATCACGCAAGCCTGGGTGAGTGGAGAGAGCTTGCCTCTTCTTTCACTCTGACATCTGTCACAGGGATGCGGTCATTGTTCCACCCATCGTGCTCCCCTCCCCTCTCCAGCCCGTCTCTGTGGAGGCTGTATTGGTTATGACTGAGGTACATGGCCCCGCCACCACACCATTGCAGGGCTGTGTCAGGGACATGCTTGGAGTACTGCTGCATCTTCAAAGCTGTAAAACCTGCAAGGCAGGGATGCTAATGCATACCCTGGACACCATCTCCAGTGTGACAGGTGAGGCAAAGGAAATGGTGTCCAAATCCCAAACAGGAGATCCCACAGCTGGAGGGAAATCCCTGCCAAAGAAGAGCTGCCCCAGGAGACGTCATGCCTGTGGTGTCCGCAGGAGGAGCAGCACGAGGTGCCTGCCAGACACAGGCTGCCAGGACAGCTTTTTGGCAACTCCACCAGCAGGTGCATCAGCTCTGAGTCACACCAGCAGCCACCAGCCACCCAGAGGACAAGAAAAGTGTGGAGGCTGTATAGATAGCAGTGCTAAAGCCCTGTTCCCTTCCTCCTTGCCCAGCTGCAGAAAGCAGAGGCTGGCTGGACCTGGCTGTCTCTGTGCATTTAGTTAAAGCCATAGAGATGTCCATAGCACCGTATCAACCATTAATCAAAGTAAACATAGAAGGGAGACCTGGATCTGAAGCTCAACATAAATACTGTGAGCTTGACTAACTTTTATGGCTGTGTTCTTAATTCTCAAAAGGTCTGTTTATACCTTGGCTGGGAAAAAGAAAGCTGCAGCGTACACTCTTCTTATTTCTGTCTGAACAGCAGCTGTAAAGCTCAAATGTTTGGGAAGAAGGAGGCTGCTCCTGCAACATCCAGCTGTGCTTGGAAAGCTAACTTCCCATGTGCCATTTGCCTGTTGAAATACAGAAGGGGTTAATACAGCAGCCAGGCATTTGGGAAGAGTCCCAGGGCTCCTTTTTTTCTCTAGCACCTTACTACAACATTACAGCTAACTACTTTCACACACACCCCTAGGAAAAGGACACCACAGACAGGATCAATACTCATTAAAGGGATGCAATCTAAATCTCTACATCATTAAAAGACCAAGGGGTTGTTTAAACAAGCAATAGACAAAACCCTTTGTTCACATAAAACAGGCATTTTATTCCATTTGGAAAGGGAAAATTTTGGCATAGTTCACTTTTCTTTTCTTTTTTTTTTTTTTACAACCAGCTGTCTGTTCTGTCAGTTCTCATACAGGAGAGCTAGCACAAGACTGGTTTGTGCAACTACTTCTGGAAGCCAACAGACTTTTCAAAAGCCTGTTTTCTTGAAACATAAAAGAACCCAGCAAACCCTTTTACAGAATAGGAACAGATGTGGGAATGTGACAGATGGGTGGTGAAGGTGGTATCTATGGGGTAAAAGGAGATGTGGAAAAATGAGGATCTGCTAGAAGCATTTTACCCGGTAGTAAAAATGTATTGCTTTTCAATATAGAAAAAAAGTTATGGAAGCAGGTAAAGGACAGAACAGGAATCATGACAGTAATTTACCCATCCAAATAAGTATAAAAGAGTGCAGAGATGTCCTGTTGTAACAAAGCTTCGATAGTTTGAAAATGCCACATTTGAAGGAGGAAGCTGATGAATTGTCTCTTACTGACCCATAAGTATCCAATTAGCAATATACATTAATGTGGTGTAGGAATATTGTTTCTGAAAAGTAAAGAGACTATTAGCTTTCCAAACAGACAGTATGAGAACACACCAAATTAGAAAATTCTTTTTTTTAAAGTTTCCACAAATTTTGAAGCAAGGGGTAATACTGGAAAAGATGTTTGGCTCACCGAAGATGGAACAGTATGGAGCATGTAGTCACTGTATCATACAGCATCAGATAAACCAGGACACTGATGTCAGAAACATAAAAATAGGCATGCTATTCTCATTCTGCCTGCCAATCAATTTCTTAGGGCTTTTCTCCCAATGCTATCATTGGCAAAACAAGTAATATTGATAATAATTGAAAAGCAAAACTAAAGTATTATAGAAGTAGAGGCTTCTGAGACTACATAATGATTCTTCTCTATTTCTAGGTAGGAATCTGATCGTCCCTTTTGCATGCACACACTCCTAAAGAAATCTAAGACAAGTAACAATGGATGGTGGCCATGAGAGTTGTGCTTATTTTAGATATTTAACATGAAAATCAACATTTTTATTTTGGAAATAAGTATAATTAAATTTCAAATTATCAACTACCTATTGTATAGTCTAAACTGGTTACATTTGGTAGCACAGTTAACAGTAAATTACAGGGTTTATGCCAAAGTTTTAAAACAAATCAAACCATGAAACTAAGGAAAGTGGTTGCCTGAGCAGCTGGAACTAGGTTTTATTGAAATGAGAAATTAGCATTTAACAGCAATAGCCCCTTCTGCATCTGTAACAAAAGGATCTGAGGGTTCTTCATTTCACTGTATTCAGTTTGGGTCTGTTAAATAACTAGCTCATTTACAGTTGAGTAACTGTAAGTTGAGGAAAGTGCACTTTCCTATTCCAAGATATTAATTAAAAATACTTTTGAGATCTATTCTTTATCAAAACCCTTTAAAAGTATTTCTAGAATATGGTGATGGAAAATAATAGACATCTTAGCAGTCTGTTGAGATCATATGTATGCTACCTGACTTGAAGGGACCAAATACAGTTAACCATCAAAAACGTGATGGATTTCTTCTATATGTTATTCTACAGTAACAGCTTTAGTGAGTAAGGGAAGAGAAACTCATGTCACATCTATCTGGACCTCTGTAAAGTCTTTGACACAGCCTCACACAACATCCCTGTCTCTCTGTATTGGAGAGATATGGATTTGATGGATGTGCGGTTCAATGGATAAGGAATTGACTGGATGGCCGCATCCAGAGAGTTGCAGTCAATGACTCAATGTCCAAATGGAGATTGTTATCAAGTGGTGTCCATCAGGAGTCCATACTGGGAATGATACTGTTCGATATCTTTATTATGACAATAGTGGGATCGAGTGCACCCTCAGCAAGTTTGTGGATGATACTGAGTAGTGTAGTTGATACTCTTGAGGGACAGGATGCCATCCAGAGAGACCTTGACAGGCTTGAGAAGTGGGCCTGTGTGAACCTCATGAGGTTCAAAAAGGCCAAGTGCAGGGTCCTGTACTTGGGTCGGGACAATCCCCACTATCAATACCGTCTGGGGGATGAAGGAATTGAGAGCAGCCCTGCTGAGAAGGACTTGAGGATACTGGTAGATAAAAAAATTACTATGAGCTGGCAACACGTGCTTGCAACTCAGAAAGCCAACTGTATCTTGTGCTGCATCCAAAGAAGCGTGGCCAGCAGTCCAACAGAGATGATTCTCCTTTGCTGCTGTGCTCCTCTAAGACATCAGCTGAAAACTGCATCCAGTTCTGGGTGCAGCACAGATGGAGATGGACCTGTTGGAGCAGCTCCAAGGAAGGTACACAAAAATGATCAGAGGGCTGGAAGACCTCTCCTATGGAGAAAAGCTGAGAGAGTTGGGGCTGTTCAGCCTGGAGAAGGGTCCTAGGAGAACTTACATGTAAAGGTAGATTATAAGTTGAAGAGAGACTTTTTCCCAAGATCTGTAGTGACAGGACAAGGGGCAACAGTTTTGAACTGAAAGAGGGTCAGTTTAGATGGGACATGAGGAAGACATTTTTAACTCTGAAGGTGGTGAAACTCTGGTACAGGTTGCCCAGAGAAGCTGTGAATGCCCCGTCGTTGCAAGTCTTTAAGGTCAGGTTATATGGGGCTTTTTGAGGAACCTGATCTAGTGAAAGATGTTTTTGTTGACAGCAGTGGGGTTGGACTAGATGATCTTTAAAGGTCTCTTCCAACCCAAACCATTCTGTGATTCTATGATGCCAGTGCACAGTAACTAGGAGTACCTAGGAGATACTGTAAAGCCTTTTATTTCTTTGCAAAAAGTAAACCATGACTGTAAACAAACATTCTGAAATCACATTCATTTCACTTTGAAGTCTGATTGCAAATCTGCACAGATTTTGATTTTTCAAAGGTGCTATGAATAAAAAGCCAGTTCTGAATGTACACCCATTTCTAACTCCATCTGGAAAGTGAAAAAAAGAGAGTGACTTGGGGTCACCAAAAGTGGGGAGTGGAAAAGGGCAGCACAGGTAACACCACTGTACTTCAACATCATCTTCACAGTATCCATTCCTGATTACCCTGATAATGTAACATAGTACTCAACTATGAACAACTTGCGCATACAAGATCAGATCTGCACGTTTAGGATGCAGTTTCATGCTCTGGCATGGTCAGTCCAATGGCAAGCTGATACCCAAGAAGGGGGAGATGTCCCTTTGCTTCTTCCCCTCATGCCAGCCATGTGCTCCTACCAGCGCTGGAGTCTGGCTGTGTCCACAGAGAACCAATCCATGGTGCTGACCCATCAAAACTCTTGGCCACCCAACAGCTCGCTGTCCATCCATCTGCGCAAGCCAGCCCAGTGTGGGCTCAGGCAGGTGGCTGCAGAGTACAGGTGGCAGGAGCAGCCCTCCTGGGATGTGAAACCACAGCCAGGACAGTTGGGAAATCCTTCCCCAAACCCCAACTGCCCACTCGCTCCAATGTTGGGCAGTGCTGGAGAGTCCAGGCTGCGGAGAAAAAAGCTGACCTCTCAAGGTCAAGGGGTGTTTTAGACAGTGCTGCTGACAGCTGCAGCAAGGACCATCAGGCAGCCAGCAAGATCAGAGAGGAAGTGCATGAGGAGGAGAAGGGAAGGAACCACCCCATGCAAAGGAGAGAGCCCCTCAGCTGCTGGCAGCCTGCCTGCCAGCCCCTGCCACCAGTGCCTGTTGAAAGGAGAATGAGCCCAAAGAAGAATTTAGCTCTGTCCTGATTTGCTTATTAGGCCCATCCGAAACCAAGTATGTCCAATGTTTCAAAACTGTTCATTTCTGTTATGTTTCAAAATGTTTGCCCATTTTTTTCCTTCATGCCAAACCACGCAGCTTATATCCATGAGTGGTTTCCTCTGAAAGAGGTGGCTTCTTTTCCTCTTGAAAGATCTTTTTCTTATTACTCAACAATCAGAGAAAGAAAGCAATGATCAAACTCAGAATGTATTCTTCAAAAATCAAATTTATTGATAAAAGCACAATTACCAAATCACACCAGTTCACCTTAAAAATAAACAAACAAACAAACAAACAAACCCGCAGCTAACAGTATGAAATACTGGTAGAGACTCTCCAGGGATTTCTCCTCAAAAGGCAGTTTCTCATTAGTTATATTCAAATCCCTCTCTTCCTGGGACTCCCTCAAACCACCAGCTGTACCTGTTATCTCTGGAATGTGTTAAACTAAGAAGAAAGCATTACCTTGCCTATTTGGTGTAAGAAGAGGGGATTTCTCTCTTTGCTCTTATAGGACTGCCTACTGAAACCGAAGATTGTGGGTTGCTCATACTTAACACACTCAGAAATTTGACTCTTCTCATATTGATGCCTTTTTTTCTTATCAGAAGTTCAAAAGTTCAGTTAGCAGCAATGTGATGTCTTAGCTTGCAGCACAAGCCTCTGGGTTAGTTAATCAGAGGACTACAACTCATGGCAGTATATACACCACATTCAGCTTTATGAACTGTTGTTAATAAGCTTAAACAAAAATGCCAACATACACTTATTTACGATTTTAATTATTTATAGCATACATAAGCAGCCTATCTGTACGAAGTTAGACTTAATCTCTAGCAGACTTCCTGCTGCTGTGCTGCCAGTCTCTCAGTGCAACTGCGGCCGTTCTTAATTAAATAAATAATTTACCCTGGAAGATTTTATTGACTGCCAGCCACAAGAATCGGGGCTGGGTGAAAAGAAATCACTACCGGCAGCGTGCCAGAACGCCTTCCTAGAATGTATGGAAAACGGTGACTTCCCTTCAGCGAACATTTTGCATAACCATTCTGCACTGTTCAGCTGATCTCTGCCATAGCACAGCATTAAAACCCCCTCCATTTCTGTGTATAAAAGAGTAGTTCATGTGCTGTTGGTTTCATTACCTCTGTATTTGGCCAACTTTTTGCATCAGTTGTGCAGCTTCTTGTATAGGATCATCTGCCTCTTTTTGCGTTGTTTTTTATTCTTTTTTTTTAATTTAGGGTTAAAGTCCTCATCATTATCACTTCTTCCTATGGCACTGACCCAAACCCATCCTCCAAAGGCAGCATGTTACTGCTTTGAGTCTACAAACATCCCTTGCTTTGATTGCCACCATACTCCTATAAGCTTTACCAACCAAACTTAAGTCCTTCCTCCCCTACCAATTTACTCTTATCAGTGCACACAAAACTAGCTTTTAATGTTTAACATTTACTGCACGGTACTGCTATTTAGGCATTTTCATAACGGCAGAAAAATGAGGAACATTCTCACTTTCTGCTGTGATATTGATCTGTTTTAAAATCCACTGCAAGATCCCACAATAAATATTATGGCATGACTTCAATACCTGACAGCAGTGTAAACATCAGCAAATTTTCACGGGCAATCACAGGCACCTCAATTATCCAAATACTGTCTCAGTTATCAAAAGGGCAGCCTGACCTACTGTATGGTCAATGTCTTTCTGTGCGCTAGTGATTTTTAGAAAGCCTGCACAGAAAAAAAACGTCCTTGAGTGCTCCTTCATAGAAAATTTCTCCTTACATTTTTGCCTTCAAAACAGATTCGTGAGGTGACTGCCCCCATGCAGAAAAGCTCAGATGGTTTATGGTTCTGGGCTCACCACCACCTGCCCCATAGAGCCAGAAGTGGAGCTCCCAGTCTCCCCGCCAGGTCAGGTTTCAGTCGCTATTCCCCAGTCTTCAAAAAAATTCCTTTTTTCGTACAAAGTTTAGCAAATGGCATATAACACTACTGATGTAAAAACACACCAACCGTTCAAGAAAACGCCTACCCACTTTGGTGGAGTTGCCTCACAATGGCAATAATGAAGGAAATGCATCCTTCTCTGCATACAAGGCACATAAACTCCCAAGTGCTACCAGTATTTCACTGCTGTCATAGAATCATAGAATGTCAGGGGTTGGAAGGGACCCAGAAAGATCATCTAGTCCAACCCCCCTACCAGAGCAGGATCACCTAGATAACATGCTGTCAACATTCTGCTTGATGATCTACCACTTTTTGGCCAACTGGTTGACCCAGAAAAGCACTACAGAAACGATGTCCACTGTAGGGAGGAAGAGGCAAGCACAGCGTGCAAAGGAGCAAACCTCCACACAGGAAGAAGTCGCTTGCTTGGCACAAAGAGCATGGGCTACAGCTTGCCCTGGAACAAGTGATGTGATGGGGGTCAGACCACAGAGGTCACGATAAGAAAGGAAAGGGAAGAATAAGAATGCCAAGGGATAGAGCTTTCTACTTCTACTGCAGTTAACTCCCCTAAATTTCATCCCTCTTCCTGGTTCCCCAGTTTCCAAAAATAACCTATACAAAGGCAAGAACTGCAGAGGCAGGGAGCCTTTAAAAAACTGCAGTTGGAAAATACAGAAAGGTAGCAAGGGACTTGAAAATAAAAGACACATTCTTTTTGGAAAAGAACAGTGACATCTTTTATCGTGAAGGCAAATCGGCTGGGATATAGGTCAGTAGCTGGAACCAGCATTTCTCTCAGGTCCTGGGGGCTGGTGAAGGTGGCTGCAGCAGCAGAGCAGACAGAGGGGACGGGGGCGGGGCTTGTTTGGCCTCTCCCTGGGAAGCTGGCAAAGGCTTGAGCTGGTCTTGGCCATTCCTGCACTCACGTGCTGCAGCTCTCCAAATGGTTTCTGTTTAGGCAAAGATGTATTTCATATGTCTTATATCAGAAGATGCTTGACATTTTCCCTTAAAAGTAAAGGCGCCTTAATGTGAAAAACATCTCTTAATGACTAAGAAGAGAGTCAGAAGCGAGCATTTGCACCCAAAGAATTCAGTTCCTCCCACAACAAAGCTACCTCTTGGAAAACTGATTATAAACAAATTAACAAACAACTAGTGTGTCTATCAAAAATAATAGTCCTCCTGCTGGAAAAGAATGAAAGACTCACAAGGGCCTGAAACAAACACTGAGGGTTAAATCCAGTTCCTAATTGCTGGACTGGACATCAAGGCAAGGGAAGGGAAAAAACCTCCTTCTGTCATGCGGAAAGGGCTGCCCTGCTCTCACAGCATCTGTGGAAAGGGTGATTTTTCTCTAACATCTGAGAATTCAGGAACATCATCTAATTCAGGTACAGGTTGAGAGATCTGGGGTTACACAAACATCAGCCATCATATTTCTACCTTGAACTGGCTTTGATTCCAGGTGATTCAGTCCTGCATTACAGCACCTCAAAGCCACATTCAATTTTTTGCTTCTGTTTTTCAGCACTGATCAAATAAACAAGCATAACAACAGTGCAATACAGGAACATCCCTACTCCACCAAAGGTGGTGAGACTGTGCTCGCTGTCAAAAGGTCTGTTTTCACCAACATTTCCTTCCTGTGCCTCTTCACTGCTTTGTTTTCTCTATAGTAGGAAAAATTATTAAGGTCTCCAGGTAAGCTCAGGTCCCCATGCTTCTACTATAAAAGCATTCATCTTTATTGTAAATACCACCACGTACTGCAGAGAACCTCAGAGGCAACTGCCCAGTGAGAACCAACCTACTTGTGCAACAAACCCACTATTTGAATGCACATTTCTCTCCTAGACAACAAATTTTATTGTATTTCTGTAAGTATATTTTCATAGGTCTCGAGAAAACTGGTAGCTGGCTCTGAGAAGGAAAGTCAGAGCAATGCCTCAAGCTCAGCCCTCAAGCGCTGCATGGCCACCTTGGTGGTGAGCCGGGTTCACGGCCTCAGCCTGGCCGGGCAGCCTCCTGACTGCTGGACAAGACATAAAGGAGGTGGGTGAGAAGTCCTGGGGGAGGAAAGGACCGTGGGAGAACTCATACTGGTACTGCTGCCCACAAAACAACCTGGTTCAGAGAAAGGAGATTTCTCACCTTCGCTATTCTGGAGGTTAAGTTTAAAACTACAATGTGAGCACAGCCTGAGTGTTTAGAAAACAGGAAGAAAAGATGGCAGAAATTATTTAGAGTTTGAGGCTTTGGGCACGGTTTAAATCTTGTAATTCTCGATCCTTTACTTCTCTTTCATGCTTAAGTAATGGTTTTCTAACAGCACAGCTAGCAGTGCCCATGACTTACTCCACAGCAATCTCCTTCTGTCTCCTATCATGATGAAAACCACTGCAATCTGAGAAAACATCCCCTGGCAAATGATGGCACTAAGAGGGCCACGCCATGAGTCCTTCAGAGAAGCAGCAAAGCTGTTGAGGGGGAAGAATTTTTAGGAGCGAAGTTTAGGAGAGTGGGTAGTAGACAGCTTCACATAGCTTTAGCTGCTCCTCCCAGTGGAGCAGAGATTGGGAAGGAAAAACACCACAAGCCTCTCATCTTCTCTGGATTGCCACAGAAGAGGGGTGTATTTTTCAGCAGGATCTGGTGAGTCTGACACTGAACTTAGCTCAAGTGACATGAAATGTTAATGTTTAGGAACAAGGTAGGTGGAGAGGAGGAGGAAAGAAGACATTCATTATTTGATTCAGAATTCATTCAAAAGCTTCTTTTCACAGCCAGAGCTAAAATTTCCATTCAGCTGTTTATTTCTGGTAGCCTAGATAGCTTGAAAAGTGGAAAAGGGATCTAGAGGGAGCCTTTATCCCTGCCTGCATGGCAACAGCCCTTCCTCAGATAATTTCAGGGAGAAGCAGACACATTTTTCTGACTGCCCATCTTCAAATGCAGGATGGGCAGTTTTCCTCAGGGACATTTATACTGGCTTCAGGCTTCCAGCCAAGGTGCACAGAAGAGATCTGCCTCCACCACTCCAGGGTCTGCAACAGCCTCCCAATGTGGCCCCGCTGCTCCCCACCAGCCCCCAAAAATCTCCATATGGAGAATGTGAAAAGCTCTTGATGCTACAAACTTAGCAGCTACTATTTAAAATTGTCTGGACCAGTGTATGAAATTAATCCCTGTGTTTTCTGTACTTTTTCTGTTCATATCAGTCCAAATTCTTCTCCCTCAGCACTCCAAAGTCCTCTCCCATTTAATGTTTCTTAATTTTTCTTGCCTTTTTTTTTTTTATCATTTGTCTACATAACATCAGAAAAACAGCTTTTTCCTCATAGGCATCAGAGCATCATGTCTTTCCTGTGTCGTGCTCTTCCCAGCCCCCTGTTGTTTCTCTACTCGCCCTTCTGCCTTTGCTCTGTTTCCTTACTCTTCCTGTCCTTGATTTCCTTCCTCCTTTCCATTTTTCTTTGATGCTCCTCTTGGTGCTTTCTCTTCATTCTTCCTGCCAAGCTGAATGAGGTGCTCCACTGGAAAGGTGCTTGCAAACAGCAGCTACCCTATTTGGAGGGTTATCACAAGTCAGGACACCTACACATGAATCCTTCACATCCCTTACTACACTGATGGCTGGAGTGACACCTCCTCTTCATTCAGGGCTGTCTGCACAATCCCAAATTCAGGAAAATGAAGGTACCACATAATTTAGGAAGCATATGCTAGTATTTAATGAGCTACATTTGTTTCGTTGGGGTTTTTGTGTTTGTTTGTTTTAGGGGGCTGTGCAGAAAGTAGAAGCCACAACAACAAATTTGGGAGAGTGTCAAATGCAGCATTAGCAAGTGGCTCAGGCTTACCAGTGCTGCTCTCCCTCAGAAAGTGGCTCTTTAAAAATTACACCTTCTTACTTTGCAGTTCTGTCGCCTCAAGGATGAATTCCACCCCTCTGTAGAATACCAAGACAGGGTCACGTAATCATTTCAACTCTATTTATTCCCTTAGAAAAGACTTACCCACGTTGCACTGGTCTCCCCAAGTAAAATCTCAAAGACAGGGCTCCCACTTCAATGAAAACAAGCCTTGTTTTTAAGAAAAAATATTCCTGTTGCTAGTCAAAAAAAAATTATAGATAAGAGACGAATTTTATTCCTCCTGGCACAGCAAGAGGAGAGCAGTTGACCAGCTTCCAACTGCAGAGCTCTATTCTCTCCCCAGTTAAACAGAGAAACCTCACTGAAATCTATAGGCCAGATCCTCTGATATGTTCTGGCTGCTTTGCTTGTTTTAGCAATGCAAAGCAGCTGTAAATCCAGTTTAACTTGCCAGTTTCTGTCTTCTTTACCATTCCAGATTAGCACTGCTGTTAGCCTCAGAAATACCAACATCTGGAGGTTCCCTCACCGCCCAGTCTGACTTTAAGCCTTGGAAATCTGCAATTCATCCAGTCATTTAGCACAGCTGGCAGGCCCAGCATTAGGTAGTTCTCCACCCTGAGCAAAATACATTTGCTACAATCCCCCACCCTACATTCACACAGCCAACTGAGCAGATCAAACAAAATTCACGTAATGATCAGCTCTGGGTTATTCCCTGGCCAATCGCCCAGTTGCTCCCGAGGGTGACTCCTGACCCTGTCTGGGAGCAGGTGCCTTCCTACTGCAGGTCTGTAAATCTGAGTTGGCTGGCAAAACAAAATATGCCGTTTTCTCATACTTCTATATTTCTTTCGATGTCAGGAAACAGAGCTCAGTCTTGCTTCCTGCTCCCCAGCCAAGGGAGGTGGGGAAAACTGGAGGTGGATATAGAGAAAGGCAGAAAGAGGGCAGATCGAAAAGATAAAGGAAAATAATAATAAACCCCAAACACTGCTTCACTCTGCTCTGTAAAGCAGTACATCTTGGAAAAAATAGACCCCCACAAGTTTTCTCTCCAGGGATACACAACAGTCCCGGGAATTAATAGCATTTTCTTGCAACATTCAAGTACTACTGCACTTAGTGTTATTAAAAAAAAAGACAACAAACCACACACACAACAAAAGAGCCTCTTCATTTGCTTTCTGGATGACAAAAACACATGTAAAAAGGAATTGGAGTGAACTTGGGGGGGAGGGGTGGGTTTCTTCATGTCAGTTCTGATTCTCTAAGAACAAAGGCTTTACTTTAAATAAATAAATGGGAAACATTCAGCATGTTTTATTTTTCCTCAGCTCACTCGCAGCCCCTCACTTTGAGTGCATTAATACATACACCTTCAGCACAATCTGGCTCTTCGTGTTGCCATGGAACTGAAACCTTTGCAGTTTAGATGGTGATGTATGCCAGGAAGCATACTGTTCTTACACTTCCTATAACAGAAGCAAAATCACTGCATAGCATTAACTCCCTTAGTATTTAAGGCATTCAGTGTCTATCTTGTCTGCTCATCTTCACACAGAGTTCGCTTTTTCTATCTTGCCACATGCAAATGAAACACATTTGACATAGCTATTCTCATCTTCGTGAAGTCAATAGCTCACATGCTGAGCACGCTGTAGAATGTCCACAAAACTATAGACTTTCCCTTTTTAATAAGGGGCTGGCTGCAGGCATGCAGCAGCTGACATGAGGGCTAGAGGAAGCATACGTATAGGAAATATATGTGGATACAGCAAAGTATCATCTATTAAGGTAGCATTTAAACAGATTTTTGAAATGTAGTTAACATATTTCTTGCAAATGCTCTTGAGGTTCCTTCAGAATATTCTTTTGTACTCATCTGTCTGGACAACCAAATTATAGTATAAAGCTCCTGCAGCAGGCACCAATTCTTTCCACTTTTTTTTTTTCCATAACCTAGGCTGCTGGGCTTTCAATGGTGAGCACTGCTTTGGGTATGTCAATTAGAGAGAAAATTAGTCAATACAACTCTGTGTTATCCAAAGATTCGGTGATTACCTTCAGCAGACCTGAGCTTTTTGATAAAGCTTCTGAAAATGGCTGTACACACATTGCAAATACATAGATGTTCATGTTCAAAGCAAAGCCAGGGTACAAAAATATCCAAGTTCATTATAAAAATCACTAAAACAAATAAACAAATAAACAACCATTCGTGTCTATAAACATTGGATCTGTACCTGCAGAAACAGCTGGAAGCCAGTCCACGGTCTGAAGCCAGCCTGAGGCTTTTTTTCCAAAGTTAAATATTTGCATAGTATTAAGCTTAACGTTAAAGCATTTGCTGGAGAAACTTGCTGACTTATGTATACGGAAAACAAGAGGGAATTTAGCTTCCCTGCACATGGGGGCAGATTCCTGGGATGCCTTCTCCATCCCATGAATTCCTGGACAGCAGAGAGACAGACAGACTACTGACCAGGGAATTCCCCTCTAGCTTTCCGGAGGATTTTGTGCAAAGGCTGGACAGAAAAGCAATAACCCAGGTAGTTACTTTATGAAGAAGGCGTTTGTTGCTTGGGTGCCTGCCCCACGACCACCTGGTAACACTCCTGCCTTTTAGCACTGTCCCCAGCACAGGAAAAGATCCATTCACCCGGCGCCTCCATCATAGCAAATCTACCCAGTCCCTGTGCCGCAAGTGACCTCCTGCTGGCCAGCAGCTCCTGGCAGCCGGGTCAGTCTGCCGGCTGCTACCCAGCTCCGGCAGCTCACTGCCCCAGAGACATGGGCTGGGACTGCTCATAGAGGGGCTTTCTGAGGCACAAGTTTGGCCCTCGGCGTGCCCCTGCTTGCCAGCAGAAGACACAAAAGCACTGCTGTACATCTGTCTGGGCCAGAGTGAAGCGGCTGGTCCCCTGTTCCTTGGTGCGAGCGAGTGCACTCCTGGCCCCGCTGAGTGCCTGTACATTCAGTCAGTCCCCTCTCCTGCCCTCCGCCGACAGAAGAGCCATGCTCTCAGAAAAAGCTGCCTCTCTTCCTCTCACTGGCAGCAAGCATCTGACGGTCGCACGTCGCCAACGCTGCATCCATTACCTCGGGTTTACGTAAGGCTCTTGCTATCAGTTTTCTAGTTACAGGAAAATGTATATTGTGCTCTGATGAAAGGCCAGTGCAATGTCAAAAGCATTAAAAGGACTCCAGGGACCGATTAGAGTCAAAAGGGAAAGGATTTATGATGGTTAATAAAGTTAAATCTGCCAGACTTTTGCTTACTCCTTCCAATTGCAGGTAACAAGATCTTACAGGAAAAATTATTTAAATGTTTTAAGTTATTACTGTCCTCTTTCAAAGAAAACCTACATTTTACCATACAGCACCTGGCCAGGAGAGAGCCCAGCTCACCATGGTGCCTCTGCTGACTCCCAAGGAGAAGAGGAAGAGGGGACATGTCACCTCTTCACCTCCACGTCACATGAACGGTCCCCAGAGGGTCTGCACCCTGACTGCACCTGTGACACCATCCTCCAGCCAGCGGCTGGGACAATGCTGGGACTTCCACTCACCATCGAGCACCACACTGCAGCACAGCTAGGAGCACGGGCAGACAGCAAAGGGAAGCTTCCCCATCTGTCAGCACTGCGCATCCACATGGGAGAAGGAAGAAGTAAAGAAGGAAGCTCTCGCCTCTCATTCCCAGCCTGGTGTCACATACAAACCTTCTGCTGAAGAATGCTGCCTAACTGGACTCCATAAGACGGCTCTGAAACTTGTTTTAAACAATTTATAATCTTACACACCCAAAAGTTGACAGAGTTTTACAAGACTTTCATGAATTTCTACACTTAGATAACAACAAAAAGTGGAGGGCCAAATTTAAAAAAAAAACTCTTGGGAATTTTCTATCCCTATCTAAATTACATGCTCTTATAGGATCTCAAGTTTTCATTTTTCTACCACTTAATAACCACAAATACATTATATATGCCCTTTCCATTTTGTCATTCTTTCACTATGCTACATCAAATTTAATTTCCTGTGGAAGTGTGTAATCTTTTCAGCTGTGACTGCCTCAGAAGCTTTTCTGTAATAAGCAGAGCCTTGTCCTGCAGCAGGCCGATCTTTTATGAGCTGTGCTCCTGCAAATTAGTTTCCCGAAATATTTGCAATGCTATATGAGAACTGGCAAAAGAAGAAAACCAAAGTAAAACCCAAAAAGAGAAACAAACACAAAAACCTTTACTTCCTTCTGACTCCTGCATTCACTGGTCAAAGGAAATTTCATTTTGATTTGAGTAGATGGCAAGTCTGTGAAGTTTATTACTGCATATGAGAAGCCGCCTCACAAGGTACTACAGAGCATCCCTTTTCCTGCAGCTCATTAAAAGCGAGGCAGCGAGACGGCTGCTTGCTCTTTGTGCCCAGAGAACACAGAGATCTGCAAGCAGTCACCACTCTGACAACCGCCTCTCCCCACCACCTGCCCTGGGCTCTCTGAGAGGTCCCCTCCACTGGCAAAAAGCCACATTCCAGTAAAAAAGTAAAAATGTCAACCAAGCTGCACTCATGCTTTTCATGTTGAGATAACTGTGATGGCAGGAAAGCAGACCAGCTGGCCTGCTTGGTCCTTTCCAGACCTCTGCCCCTGCAGAATGTAAAACTCATCTGCTTCAAAGCAGCTTTCCATTATCAGTGCTCACACACACACCCCAAAGCAACTTACCTACAAATACATCTAGCAACAAACAACTCCGAACATTTAAAAATGAATCAGCTCAGAAGAAACAAGAGCAGCAGAGATTATTATTCTTGTATCCCTCCTGAAAAGGTGCTTAGCTATGGATGATAAGAGGAGACATCTGAAAAGATGCATAGAAGCAGTCTGCAGAAGGTCGTGCTAATGGTATTTGGGTAGCAGGACTTACTGACTGGGGCTACAAAGGAGTGCTAAAAAGCTCTGCCAGCACAAGCAGGATCAACACTCTCTCACTTCAGTGGGAGACATCGCCCCTGGGAGCTTCTCTTCAGCCTGACCCAGAGACCAGCCAGATTTGGAAACCTTTTCACCATTCAGCACACAAGTCACCTGAGTTGTGAACTGCTCTCCCAAACCACACTGATTTGACTGATGAAGTATGACCTTTTTCTCCCCACTCCCTGTAAGACTTCTGTTTTCCCTCTCTCACATCATTGACGTAGCAGCAAATTATTCACATTTCTGACATCGTCTTCAAAATGATATATTAAAATACAGCACATTAAACCCAGATATGTACTTTTGGAGCAAATGAGCATCCCTCCTCATCACTTCAGAACTTTTGAAGCTAGACAAGCATTTTCAATAACTGAGTCCTCTTTTGGGTTAGTTTGACAATCCATTTCTTTGCAATTCTGTTTTATGCTTATATCATTAATACTTAATCACTAAAAGGTAATTGGTAAAAAAATTAATCAGTAAAACAGTTCCATGCAGGGAACATTACTTAAAAGTTTCAGGTGTTATGTGCAGTGTAATTCAACTCCCATCAGCATGAAGAAACATTTTTCCACCAGCTTCAGCATGAGTTGCATTGGGGCCATAAATCAGATGAAGATACTCCATGCTAATGGTTATGTGGTGTGCTACTAACTGCTTCAGAACATGAAAAAATGATGTAATCACTCTCATAAAACCACTTTGCTCATGGTTTTACAGGACCTGAGTGTGTGCTAACAATTTTAAGCTATAGCATAAGAAAAGAAAAATATGCCAGCTATCAGTGACCTTACATTCTCGGCCTTGTAGGCCATAAATTCACTAGATGTCGGTCTCATTCTCCAGTTCCTTATACAGGGTGAGGAAAAAAAGGTCAATACATGGATTTAATTCCTACTGTAATCTTGGTCAAAGATGGTGGGTGATGTCAAGAGAATAACTGCCATCATCTGGCTGAGTTTGGTAAAATGGAGTTAATTTACTACTTCTTTAGGGACTCACTGGTGTGTGAAATTAATCTAATTTAGACTGACCAGAAACTGGAATAAAGGAGAAAAGCAATTAAAAATTATTCCTAAATGCAGAAATAATACTGCTTTAAATGCAGGTATACAATTAAAAGTACAGAACCCTTCACGCTACTGCTACCAACCCCTCCTGCTTGACGAAGAGAGTAACAGTCTGCATATCTGCATATCATCACTGTACCAGTATAACTTCATCAAAGGAAACATTGGCATAATGTTTCTAGAAATATCTGTAAATCAATAAATTTTCAAGTTAGTGAACTAGCAGTGTAGCCAGGTGGCCAAGAAGGCCAACAGCATCCTGGCCTGTATCAGAAATAGTGTGGCCAGCAGGACTAGGAACGTGATCTGTGCCACTGTACTTGGCACTGGTGAGGCTGCGCAACAAATACTGGGTTCAGCTTTGGGCCCCTCACTACAAAGGGTATTGATGTGCCAGAGAGTGTCCAAAGAAGGGCAGCAAAGATGGTGAAGGGTCTAGAGAACAAGTCTTATGAGGAGCAATTAGGGAACTGAGGTTGTTCACCCTGCAAAAAAAGGAGATTCATAGGAGACCTTATCACTCTCTACCTGAAAGGAGGTTGTATTGAGGTGGGGGTCGGTCTCTTCTCCCAAGTAACAAGCAATAGAACAAGAGGAAATGGCCTCAAGCTGCACCAGGGGAGTCTTAGAGTGGACATTAGGAAAAATTTCTTCACAGAAAAGGGTTATGAGGCACTAGAACAGGCTGCTCAGGGAGGTGGTGGAAACTGTACTATCCCTGGAGGTATTTAAAAAACACGTAGATGTGGCACTTAGGAAGATGGTTTAATGGTGACGGTTTAATGGTGACCTGGAAGTGCTGTCTTAACAGCTGGACTTGATCTTAAAGGTCTCTTCCAACCAGAATGAGTCCACGATTCTATTCTGCATATTGACCAGGCCTAGCAGATAAACATCTGCTGGAATGGCTCGGTGTAATGGATTGTACATGTGGCTTAACATTTACTTCAATGACTTTTAGCACCTTCGTGTTATTGTTTCTGTTAATGCAAGATGCAGACGTTCACATACCGTATACTTATGAATAACTGGTTCCCAGAGATGTGGCAGCGATAACATTGTCATAGTACGATTCAAAGTAGCTCGCTGTAGATCACATATCAGAAGAGGGTCCCACCTGAAAACATAACAAATCCAGACAGTAAGTTCATCATATTCAGATGTTTACATCAAGCTCTGCTAATACATTTCTGTGCTTTCACATATTCCTCCTCTACAGTAACAGGATCTGTGCTCTTCTCAGGCTCACGGAAAACATTTTGCCATTCACAATGGCAAGCAGAAGTGTCCTACCATAGCCAAATTGTTCTGGCCCACTGCTCCAGACCAGATTTCAGGCGCGCTATCAAAGCAATGAAAACTCATTTTCAGTGTTAATGCAGAAGCTGTAACTGTCTGGCATACAGATAAAGAATTTCAGATTTCCCATTTGTCTGGTCCTTGTCCAGCACGTAATTCCTTTCACCAGTGCATCACCAGTTAGACTCTACCCTTCTTTTTATTTTGGGGGTTTTTAACATTGAAAATCACTAGTTTAGAAGAAGACTCAACATGGGAGCTCCCTCACGAACTACTGTCTTGAGATCAAGGGATCTTAAGAAAGCATTTCCTTCCCATTGGTGACCACAAAAACCTTATTTATAATCATTCAGTCATTTCAAATCACTTAATGGGTGAGTCTGTTTTTAAATATTTTTGTGTATATTGTAGGTAACCAGTGCAGATACGGAAAGTGAGCCTGCACCAGCAGTGCTGTCTTCAATGAGAAGATCTATGGCAGCAAAAAACCTTTCCATATTAAGAGCTGAAAAAGTTTTTCCTTACTAAAACTAATGTTCAAATCACAACTGATTGAAACAAACATGAGTTCAGGCAACCTAAAAGTCTATGGCACTACATTAAAAAACCCTCACTTGGACTGTGTATCCTCATAAAGAAGTGTTTGAAACAAGAATTAAGAAACTCCTGCTTGTTAATTGTTTTGACTCATCCTGTGATGCATGAGGATGTGGATAAAGCTACAAAACAGTTACTGATACTAAAGGCAAGATCTTTATTTTGAAAATGTGAATAATATGACTTACAGGATACTTGGAAATATACTCAGCCATGTACAGACACACCCACAGTGACGAGAAGTCACATCAGAGATAAAGCTGTGGTCATATCTTTTTAAATAAAGCCTCCCCAAACATCTTCCTCCTGCTCTACGAGCTGTATCTCACCCTAGAGTAAGAGACTTTCCGGAGGGAAGTCTGGTAAATAACAAAGAATTTTAAAGAAATGACATTTTGAGATTTTAGCCACAGTTTACATTTCTTAAATTACTCTAATGTCTTGGACTTTATTATGCTTCACTGGCCAGACACAATGTCACGCACTTCACTAGCACCATATACGTCTTTATTTGCTACCACATCAGCAAGTCAGCATTTCCTATACTCTGAATTTGGTCTTCAACAAGCATGAAACTTTTTATAGATTAAGTCAGGAGGAACTTACTCCGTGGTCCAAAACAAGGAAAAAAAAAAAAACCACAACAGAATCAGCACAGAGTGGAGGACATATTTAAGTATATACATACTTAAATGCTGGGCACTGAGGTGAGTTGCTGAGCCACAACAGGGGATCCAGCAGCAGTGAGCAAGACGGCAGAGCAGTGACTGTTAAGAGCACCCGGAGGCATCCCCAGCTGGGATAAAGTGGAGTGCTCTGCCGTGCCCCATCACTGGAGTTTCAGCAGTGCTCCCCTTCGTCAGGGAGAGTCCCATCCCTCCCAGCAGGCAAGCAGCTCCTCTAGCTCTGTGCTGGAGCCAAGGGGGTTCCTATGCTGCTCAACTGCGATACGGTATCTGGGGCTGAGGCACCATCTCACTCATTTACCTGCCTTCCACCCTGTAACCCTGGCAGTGGCTCCTTCCTTTTCACTCACAGGCACCTCTGACTACTCAACCACCAGGAAACTTGTGGAGGTCTGATGTACATGAATCCAGCTCAGGGCTACCAGTAATTAAGGGCATGCATTGGCTGACACAGGGAGGACCAAGCACAGTGGCGGGACTGCACCGCCAGGCAGGCTGGGCAGTCAGCGCGAGCCGAACCGGCTGGTTGTGGGCGCTCACAGTACGGCCAGAATGCTGCAAAACTGGCAGCGCTTCTGACTTAAGAAAGAGCACAAATGTTCCTAGACACTTCTGCAGGGAAGCACACGCACAGGGCTCACCAGTCCCTCGTTTTCAGAGATGCCAGAAGATGACCAGGTATCTGCATTCCCAGATACGCACAGGTACAAAAGAGGGGTTTGGTGGGCAGCTTTAACTTACAAAGTACACTCAGAATTTTTGAAGAACATACATCCCTAACTCTTCACATCCAGGCTTGATGTTATAAAGGAGTTCCCCTAAACCACACGTTTTTCTCAGTGTTACAATAGAATCATTCTGTTGAGACTTTGCTTCCTAATAACTCTATTTTACCTACATAAGCAATTCTCTCTCAACCCATTGAAGACTTAAAAAGTATCTCCCCTCTCAGAGAAATCATTTGTAGCATCCTCCCCACAGAAGTATGCTGCTAAACATAGCCAGCTGTCTTCAACAGGAAAATATAGTAAGACATGCAACTTGTTATTTTTCTGTTTGCAGATTTATTTTGAGTCATTTAATCAATCTGTCCCTAATGAGTCATTTAATCAATCTGTCCCTAATGACTGCACCTAATCATTTACCTTGCATCACTTCATTTAACTTTTTAAAAACTATCAGAACTTTTCAGTGAATAATTTATTTAAACATTTTTGCTTTCTTTTTCTCTTGATGCCTGTTGATGATACTCTTGGAAAACGAGTACTCTACAACAAAAGTCCTAAATCACCACATGAATCGAAAAGAACAACCATAAAGTAGCTACATCATGAACAGAAATACATTGCAACACATAGAGCCAAGCAAAATGCAGTCAGTCTTTCATCTCTAGTGAATCCCTTCAAACCTAATTCAGGCTGGTAGCTGCCACATGCTACCACTGGCTTCCTGCTATTCAGTGTCCTATAGGAAATGGGTTTGTAATACTCCACTCCGTTCCCTTTTGCTCAGGTTCCTTTACTGAGTCTTTAATGTCTTTTTTGGACAGGTCAAAGCCGCGGTCCAGATTATCAAGGCAACAAGTCATGCCCCATTTTCAGCTCTTACTGCCTCTCTGCTCACAGCCGAGATGGAGGGATCTCAAAGACCACGTAGGAGAAAGACAAAACTGCTCAGAACAAACCACTTCTGGCAGAGCAGGAGGGACTAAGGAGCAGCTGCTACGAGTTGACTGAACTACTCATGAACCTGACAACTTTAAAGCTCTTTCACAAAGATCTTTCTGTCAGAGACTTCCTAGAGCCTTTCCTTCAGTGAGAAAGAAACACCAAAGTCCCCAAAACACATTTAGAAATGTTAAGTCCTAGAAGAGCTTCCTTACGGCAAAAGCAAAGTCCTTCTAGGTGAAGCAGAAGCATGGAAGCCATTGTGAAACTTGAAAATGGAAATTATATGGGAAGTATTTTAAGTACATGGTTCTGGTAATTATGGAAATAGCTAGTGTTGACAGGAATACACTGGGGATCAGCACGTAAAATCTTGGTGGGAGAAAGATTAGGAACTAAACATACAAATCAATGTAGTCTCTACAGAAAGAGAGAATTGTAAAAAAACACATGCAGTTCCTCTCCAAAGTGTTTATTTTCTAAGGCTAAACAGTGGTAATCTCCAATGCTATCAATTAAGACATTTTCACAAGCAATGTTTTAAGGAAATACAAACATTAGGCACAGTTAGAAAAATTAATGGAAGCTGAAACATAATTTTTGCTGCCAACTTAGTTGTACGTGTGCCATCACTTCTCAAAACCAAGTCCATCAGCCTATCCTAAACCTATATTTGTACATAATAAACTGGGCATAAGTTACTCTCTCACCCCAAAGAACTCCTTTCTTACCACAAAGTACAAAGAAGCAGCAAATATGCAATACCTTCTATTAAAAATATTCTTATTAACACACACTGCATATTCACACCAACAGAGCTGAAGAAGCCTTACAAACAAGGGATTTAGAAAGTGCCTATAAGACCACTACTGTGCTCTAGGACTTAGCAAGGTTTTGGCAATTCTTTCTCCACCTTCAAAAAAAACCTATTTGCTCATTTGAAAAACAAACAAAGAGAGAGAAAACAGATAAATTACCTAAAGGAAATACTTAGATTTATTAGTAACAGGCACTGAATTGTTCACTAAAATCAGGTCTAAATATTAATCCTAAAAAAACTCCTCAGATAGATATATTTTATTATGGATTAAAAAAAAAAACACTACAACTTCTAATTTCAAGAAGATATACCTGTGAATAATCTTTTAAAAACATAATTTAAAATTAAAGAAAAAGTGTAATTAATTATCTGAAA
>JAAGNO010020621.1:0-16332 GCA_033439905.1 Ceryle rudis | reverse complement strand
GGGAGTGGAGACCAGACCCGAAACTAGCGCACAGCCTCGCCGAAGGGAAGGGAAGGGAGGAAGAGAAAAAAAAAAAAAAAAAAAAAAATTAAAAATAAAAAAAAAAAAAAAAAAAGGCAGCACTTTCTCAGAGCAGGAAGAAGGGGAGGCCACGAGCGTTTCCTGTTGTGCAGCTGAAACAAGCAAAGACGTCATTACATTTACACTCCCTCAGGGTGTCAGCAGATTGAGGGCCAAAGTTCAGTCATTTCCAATGCGCTGCAAGGAGGGAGGCTTTGGAGGAGAAACCAGCAGTGGCCTTATTGCTAACAGCAGTTCTCTGCACTTGCATAGCAAAACAGCTAAGAAGCGTGTTACCAGGCTCAGCTGCAAAGTATCGTATGTGACTAGAAACAATATTTGCTCAGGAGCCATGCTGCTCTTGTTTTTCTTGTACAGCTTGTGTAAGAATATTCCTACGATATAGAAATGCTCTCACTACAGCCCGTACTTCTGCAAGCATCTGGAAATCAAGCCTTATACATTTTTGGATCCCATGCAGTAAAACATGTTTTGCGTATGCATTTGGGGCACAACAAGGGTGTAAAACTACAGGATTCCCTTGTCAGATATGGCTGACAACCCAGCAAAGCAAATACAGATGCATCTTTTCAATTTCACCCTTGCCTTTCTCAAGCAAATAAGGGCCCACCCAGCTTAAGGAAAAGGGTGAAGGCACAAGAGCTGGGTAGTGGCATGTGGAAGTTCAGCATTTGGTAATGGATTGTCTCACAGGCTGCCCATCTGACCCCTAAGTAAACCTGTATTTAGTATACTTACCTAGCAAGCATAGGGAGACCTGGACTGCAATCCTACCCATCATTACTACCTTCTTAAATTAAACAGTAGAAAGACTTTTTCAATGCAAAGCATCATTAATCCAAATGACACCATCTGGGAGGTTTCATATCTCAATACCGGGAAGCTTAAAAGAGCAGTCAGAACAACCACTCTTAGGAAATGGTTTGGTTATAGCTGATCCTTCCCTGGGGCAGGGGATGCACAGGGAGTACACTCCCACTCATGAGACACATTCTAGACCCACTTTTGTGAGTCTCTGAACAGTACTGTGATAAATACAGTCATTCCACAATAAACATGTCCCAGGAACAGCCTCTGGTGTCCAGGACACTACACTTTTCCTCTGTAGATTGACACAGATTGGATAGCAGTGCTTGACAGAAGCTGATTTTCAGAGGCACTTAATTCAACAAACCTCAAGGAAAAAGTTTACAAGTAGTTTGGAAAATGCTTTTTCAGATTCTCATCTCATACTTCCACCACTAGCTGAAGAGTATTTTTGCAATAACCACCCTGTGGTCACACCAGGAACTGAAGCCAGCCTTTCAGCCCTAGTAATTTAGAGTATTAGAGCTGAAACTAGGGAACCACCAGTCTGTATCTTGGAGTCATAAATCTTACCTTTCACAAGGCACATGCAGTGCCAACTTACCAAAATAGCTCATTTTCCTAAACCAAGGTCAAAGATAATATTCTTAATTATTTATAAACTAAATGCTTTGGATGTATTTTTAAAAACATGTACTCCTACAAGGATATGAGCTGGTTTTGTTGCTTTCTACCTTTTCCTTTAGAAGTAAATTTGTCAAAGACAGCTTAGGTTGAAATTTCACTGCCCAGTTAGCGTTACAAAAGAAACCTTTACTGCTTCTTGTTCTGATATTACCTTCAACATTTAATCCTGAAGGTTTTCAGTCTGGCACTAGTCATCTAGACTCTTTTCAATATAAAAAAGGAGACAAATGAGTCTTTGGTGTGGGCAATACTGTGCAGCACACAACACAATCTGCAGAAGAAAACCTGATTTTTAACTCTGCATCAGGTCAAATCAAAGAAGCATGAACTTCAGCAAAGACAGTTTGGATTAGTTCGGTTAAAGTGATCAGAATCTGGCCCTTAAAAATGTGGGTGCTGGATCAAAATCCAGCCCATATCATACACAGCAATGAGTGTAAGTAGTGGTGTTCTCCTGAGAGAATGAAAAAGGGGACAAAACCTTCCAAGTACTGTAAGAACGCTTCCACTGTGGGCAGCATCCTCATCAACACATAAGAGGGCCATTAGATATTCTGAAATCTGACCATAAAGTACCACACTCAGAATATGCTTGGTCAGCTAATTTTAGCCTCATATCTGAGAATGAAAGAAATGCACCCACAATTTGTACTTTTGACCGTACTGAGACAATTGCCGCACAGCACAACAGGCGCACGCAGCCGGGCTGCGCAGCCATTCAGCACCTGCACACGGCATTGCAATAGGCATTTTTCATACATCTACGGCTGCCTGTTGCAATAGTGTCAGTTAAAGAACAGAAATATAATAAGGAACTACAGTGTTTTCACACACCCATCCACATCCTGAAAGTTGATCTTCAGGTAATTACATCTTACTGTTCCATTAGTTGAAGAAGGGTATTAAACCATCTCTAGCATGGTTTGAGGTGAGAAGGTGCCATATAGTTTGCATCCAAACATGACCTGAATATTTTAAAGAGTTGTAGCTGTTGTGTTGTTTTCTTCAAGTCCAAAACTTAAAGCAAAGGGACAGATGCAAACCATGAACTGGCCTCACTGTCAGTGTCCTTGGTATGCGCTGATGAAAACACATGCTTTTCTACTCCAAACCAGAAACTGGTTGTGAGAAGTACAAGTACACACAGAAAAGAACTCTCAAAGATGGCTACCTACAAAATCTTTAACACCTTTATAGATTCCCACAAACTCCATTAGTTTTACCCTTTACAACCTACCCGTGTAATATGTCAAACAAAGCCACTATATTGTATCACTCGGGAAGTTTAAGTACCTACAAGGTATTTATAATTCTTTCACTTCCAGCTGAAGGAATGTTTGAGAAATACAAATAGAAAAGCCACTATTTTCACATTTTTTTATTAAACTGTCTCATTGCTAAGAGAATTCTCTCAAGCAATCCTATAAAAAGATAATTAAAATATCCCGTGCCGCTTTTGTGAGGAAAACAAAGCAAATGAATATGGCACCGTCCAAGCTGCCAAACACCCGAGAGCAGGTAATTACATGTGGCAGAAAACAGAAGTGGGGGCTTTACTGCGAACCTGGTACTCAGCCTAACCATGGCAGTACGCAGGATGCAGTGTAAGAGACTGTCCACCGCTGAAGGACACAACCCAATCACCAGTGAAGTGGCAGCCTTTGGAAATTCCTGAAGTATCCTCCATCATCCATCTTCTCATCTACTGCACTTGGCTGCCCCACGTCATGCTCTCCTGCCCCAGGAGGACTCCGCCACCAACATTGGTCTCTCTCCACATACCTCAGTGGCTCTCCAGACATAAGGACACACAGCCTCCCATTCAGAAGCTACTGGAAAAATGCTACACTGGAAGGAGAAAAACTCTAATGCAATTATATGGTAAGGATTTGGTTTAGGATGAAAACATAAACCTTACATTTCAAATAGCATGATCCCAGATGTTTCCAGTGTGTGCGAGTGTCGTAGACATGTAGTGTGAGATATATGTGTGTTCTGTGTACACATACGCACGTGTATACACTCATGTATGTGTATGTACATAAATTCATATTGTATGCATATATAATAATACATGTATACACATAAAAATAAAAGTATATGAAAGTGATATGGCTAAATGAAACCAAAACTCATGACTGTAACTACCTTTTATTGGTAATAACTTATGAAGATTCTTTGGACAAAACATTTCAGTCCTGGAAGCTAAGTGGGTGAAAAGGCAAGTCCTTATTTTGAGGCTTGCTCAAGTATTTATAGTTTATTTCAAATTTCTAATCCAGACAAAACACATCTGAAACATGTGTTTAAGAACCTGCAGTTTTCAACAATAGGTAACTTAATTTCAAGAAACTAAAACCAATTGCTAAAATATTTATTGAAATTACTTTCATGGAAACAAGAAAACACTATAAAAATGTTAAAGATATTAAATCAACATGACTGCTTCTGTATCTCATGAATTCAACAAGATCCTAGGCAACAATAATATTTAGAATAAATATTTTTCTTATGGGAATAGCATTTACACTCAAATTGACCAGATGATATCAATTAAAAAACCCGAAGATTAGACACAGAAAACACATCTACTGACTTAAAAACAAAACTGTACTCCAGTGAGTACAAGCTTAAGAAACTTACTTTTCCTTTCAAAGATTTTCCTTCATAGGCTTTTTTCCATTACAGTATTCTGAACTAATTTCAATTAAACAATGAAAATCTATTCACTGTAACTTCAGAAAGCACAAACTACTCAGTGTAAAATACTGCACACATACACAAAGATTAATCTATCTAAGGCAAACCCAACACCGATTCCAAGTTCTGCACTTACTCTATATGACCACTTTAAAAAAAAAAAGTGGAGACAAACAGCCAAATAAATAAATAAAAATCAGTGATACAAAAATACAGTAGCTTTCTACGTAATATACCATCTGTTCCACCAGAAAACCATGCTGCAGCAAGCCACAGGGGCTACAGCTATGAAAAGCCCTTGTAGAAGAGCCAAGCGCTGTAATGAGCAGTTTGAGAAGCTGTGGAAAACCATACCAGCCACCACAGTAAGGAGGCAGCCTGTGACGCATCCCGTGGGAACTCGCTGTCCCCCCCGATCCTGCAGGCTGGGGGGACCCAGGCTGCCACGATGTCCTCAGAGAGCTACCCTAATCTTGCAAACCCAGCGTCAGAGGTTCATAGCATACCAGTAAAGCCGGGCAGGGATGAGGAGCAAGTGCTATTTGTTTGAGGTTGTGGTATTTTCCATGGCTTCTTACGGGAAGTTTGGTCTCCAGAGTTACAGACACAGAAAACTGGATTTCCCCAACTCCTCCACAGACCACACCTTCAGTGATGCTCCTCCCTGCTCCTGTGCTATGAAATGTAGCATCTGCACACAGAAATAGTTTCTGGAACATGGGAATGGGCACCCTAGTACGCCTGCTACCCCTGAGGCTCATTAAAAAAAGGAGCTGCTGTTGCATGCCAGATGCTTGCTCACTGTTATGTGCCTTAGAGCAAAGTGAGTCTTCCAGCCATTCAGGCAAAGAGGCAGGAGAGACCCAGATCAAAGAAGTACTAAAGGGGTGCTCTGTTATGGTTAGGAAGGCCAATTAAGGTGTGAGTCCCTCTGCTTCCAGTTGGCAAAGTCTCAGGTACTCAGGATTATGTAGTAAGAATTTACCTCTGCCACTTCTACTACTGCTCTCCAGGCATGTGTTAAAAAGGTATCCTACATTTCCAGCTTTTGGTTGCAGTATCACATCAAATACAGGCTTTAGGAGAAGCTCTAAGTTAAACCATGTTTGTAAAGGCTTTGCTTTTGCTCTCTGTCACCATCCCCAGCACAAACAATGGAATCGCAGAACCCTGAGCAATTAGGAGACCATACCTGGACTGGTGGGAATTCATGAGCCAACACATTATCATAGCTCTCATTAATAAAATAATAAACTGTGCAATTACAGTGGGTTGTACGCATACCTCAGGGTATGCAGTAAGGCACAAATTTAGAAATGGAATGTTTCCAACAACCAACAACAACTTAAACAGGCAAGGATCCTTATCAAACAATTAGGTTACTCAAGAACTACTCCAATAACTGGCCCTTTTTGCCCAAGGTTATGCATTCTGAAATCATGTCATAAACTTTGGTTGATCTGGGCTTTTTCCTCTTCATTTTTTGTTTGTAGCATTTTAAAAAAAAAGAAAATATTTCATCTCCCCTCCAATCAAACCACGGGTGCAAGAGTCTTTCAAAATTATATCAAAAACAGGAAAGTGCAAAGAGAAACGCAGTTACCAGTGAGAAACCGATTCAGATCGGTGCTACTGGGCCTCAGACAGAGGACCAGATATATAGAACAGGTAAGTTACACTAGAACGAAACATCACACTAGAACCTTGCTAACCTATTGTAAATATTGTTTGCTAATATCTTTTTTTTATGCCACATCATAGCAGAAGGAGGAAAAAGGCAGATCTATGAAATTATTCCACTTGAAACAAGAACGTATCAAATTATTAAAAAAAAAAAAAAAAGACATCATGCACAAAATGAAATGAAATGCAAGTTTCTCACATCTTCACAGGTAGTTCCTAAACCCAGATAAAAGGATTCCACTGGGGAAACAAGCATACAGGATGAGTGATGTACATTCCAGGCTCCAAGCTCACAACTATAGTGCCCTCAGGAACCCAGCAAGTTCCTTTCTCAAGTGGATTATAATTACCAAAAAAAGGAAGAAAAAAAAAAAAAAGGCAAGCTAGAACCACAGCTCTAAGCCACTCTCGGTTCCAACACCTGTACCTAGGAGTTTACACATTTTACATTCAAATCACAATGAAAGCATCTTGAGGTCGATAATATATCATTACTCTTTCTTTCCGAATTACCTTATACCATCTGGCAATGTAACAATCTAACAATCATTTCTGTTGAGAGTGCCCTTTGGTTCACATCTTCTCTGCCTGAACTATCCAGAGGCTGTTTCCATGCAGACAGTTTTTCCAGTATTCTCACCTAGTGTTACTATATCCAATGAAGAGCAAGCCTCTCCTGCTGAAAGTTTCCATTTATAGACTGAGACAGTCACAAGGAGCACTAATGCAACAGTACAGGTCCTGTCTACAGCTGATGGCAAAAATCTTGCCCTCATGGAAAAAAAAAAAAAAAAAAAATCAGTTAAAACTTCCCATTCTGCACTTTTAGAGAAGTCAAGACTCGATCTGTATTGACAGAGTTTTCATTTTATTCACAAGAGACAAGGCAGTTCACATGGTAACACAAACTCTGCTGAGCACAGTTTGGTGTCAACTTCTCAGCTGTGGAGCACTGATTAGAAAACTGAGATGAAGGCAAGATGGTTTTGCCTTGATACCAGAAAAAGTGAAGGTCAAGCAACAAGACAGTAAGCGTTGGCATGATGTAAGTGGCTTTCATGATAAATTACATTTACATAATCTATGTACACAAGTAGTCTCTTCATGGATTGACTTTCTGGTCACATTTCTACAGCCATGAGACCTGGCACCACTAGTTCAGCCATGGTGCTGAAGTGGCCATCCTACCAGAAGAGCAAGGGTTAATGAGCACCACGCACAAGTTGACTGTCATGCACCACCAATGACATGGCTTCAGGAATAATCCTTTAACCTTCTGACTAGACTAAGAGGGAAACAAGTAGATATAAAAGGAACTCAAAGAGCTTCAACTCAGAAGGCAAACATCTCCAGGGTCCAACAAGACATGACCCTGGCTGAATCAGTCACAGGTCATAAAACGGACCATGCTCGGTTATTGACTCTGCTGGCATCACTCCGTCAGCTGTGTACCAGGAACAGTGAATAACACTTCAGAAACATCAGCTTGGTGAATTCTGAGACTCACTGCACCAAAGTGAAACCAGAGCAGTTCATTACGGAAAATTAGCATGATTTTTTTTACCTGTTTAACAAAATATGGCTATATGTATGCACCTATATACACACCTGTGAAATAAATGCTAACACTCACACATAAATAATGCAAATAACTTTTATTTATTTAAAATAATTTCTTTGATATTTAAGTAACAGCAGAACTTGAACCTACATTGAACCTAGGACATATGTTCCTCTCAGTGACAAGCCAGCCAGACCTGCAACCACTAGCTCTCATGAAGTTATTCCAGGTATACTGTACTGTGAAGGAGACAGAACACAAGCAGAGGCAAAAGCTGTGTTCACACAGATGTACATAAGTGTGTATGTATATACTTATACACGCATGCTTACGTATTTCTTCACACAATATAGCAAAACCCCGCGATTTTCTGGTGTAATACTTATTTTAAGGGAAAACATTAAACCAGGAGCCAAAAAAACAATGCGTTTTTGGCTGAGATAAAAACACAGGTGCAATCCCATCATCTAGATGTGACACTCTGAAATATGTAATGAAAGTGGGAAGCACAGCTCTCCATCTTGTAGTCTGTGAGTTTGTAAATAGCCACAAAAACTATTTATTACACTCTTGTCTTGCCAGATAACCCACTTGACTGACTAAATTAAATCAAAACAATGCATAAGAAAATGCAAAGGTAAATACCTGCAAGAATTGAGCAAGAAGGCACTGTATTCTGTGTGCAGGTTACCTGTTGAGATGTCAAGCAACCAAGTTAGGAGATGCTGCCACTGTATCCAAGATGGTGCCTTCTATTGGACCTTAGTTACTGATTGAGACATGCTTGTGCAGCTTGTGACAAGGATTTTAAAGGGTGTACTACCAAAATCTTAGGTTGAGGATTTAATGTTAGAGGGAGATAAAAATATATGACAAAAATATCTGATAAAAACAACTCCTCAGCAATTAGAATCCACTGTCAGTCACTCTCCCCTCCCCATCTTATTTATCTTACCCTCTAGGCCTCATTTTCAACCCGCATACATCCAAAAATACGTGTTTAGCACCCTCATTTTCTTCTTTAATTACCAAGGCTGTGAGAGACAAAGAGAAAGAGAAGTAAAAGGTTTCTCTCATAGTCATTCCATTTGTGAAAAATACGCTGCATTGAAGCTTTGGAGAGGTGTGCATAAAGGAACCCCACGGTCCCGTGTGTCTTTCTCTTACCTGTCACACAGAGGATGATCTGGGGAGGAGGGGAAGGAAAGTCAGGTTGTATCTACTGACAGCTACTTCACCATTTCTACATAAGAACAAGCAAAGACCCCGGACACACCACGATAAAGTATCACAGACCAAATCTAAAGCAGAGGTTCATCTCCTTGTACAATTATCTTTTACAGGAGAGAGTGTCCAGGTCAACCTGCCATCATGGAAGGTTCAGGTTTATCAACTCTGGATGCTGAAATGTGTACAGCCCAGAAGGAAAACAAGCATTTCCAACACACTGTATAAACGCACCTTAGCCTTGCTGCAGAAAAAGAAGCTCTGGAGGACCTGATATACTTCCACTTCCCTGCCTATTACTTTCTCACCTCTCTGCGAAGCCTGTTCATAAAAGCAACACACACAAGTGATGAATTTTTGCCCACGAAGAGGTCCCTAACTACTCTAATGGAATCACTGAACAGCTATATGGTAACAGTTTTCAACTCAGTGAGTTGAGCTAAAAAGAAAGCAGGTAAAATGAAGGCATTCTATCTCACACTTTTGTCTCCTGACACATCACACACCAAAGTCCTGTCAATACCAAAGAAAGGTGCTGTGGGAATCTTCATGCCACTGGATACTGGTTCCAGCTTATAACCTTACTCCTTTACAAAAACATAGCTGAACTCAAATCCGCCCTGTTAATTACTCCAATTTAAGTAGTAGTTTCATTAATGCATGGTTGATTCTGAAGTTTTTCACCAATAATTAACATTACCCACTGCAATAAATTAGGTCAAAGATGAGTAAAATTTGTGTATTTTTTTTAAATTAGTAATTAAGTAAATCAGGAAATAAAAAACTGAAAAAGACTTGACATGTATCAAACACCTGTCAGATATGTACAGATAACTTACTAGACCAGCTTATTGCCCTTTCCATCCCAACATTTTGCCACCATACCAACCTACTGTAGAGGTAGCGACACTATATTTGGCATCACTTTAGCTCTAAAATAAACTCCTTCATGTAAGTTTGTGTTTCACTACCACTGTGCTAACACTAACTAATGTGATTTCCTATTCAAGCATATTATATATATGAGTCCTGCCCTTACATTTAGGACAAATTTCTTCAGATGTATTAGTAACAGCTTGCTAAGCCTGTATCAAAATTCAATTGTACCTCACAAAATTAAATACATGTAGCTTATTCATTATTTAAGCCTTAAGAAAACAAAGATTCTAGCCAAACAACACTATGAAAATATCTGCTGACTTTTAGAGGAATTTTGCTAGTATTGTAGGACCGAGCACAAAACAACAGAACAGGCTTCAAGTTCTGTTTGACACAATTTAACTAAGAAAGTTGGAAGAAAAAGGTTTGACATCAATTTGCAGAGATTTTAAAGCGAAATCTCTTTAAGAGTCAAGTATCATGGCCTCCTCTGGTGATCAAAATAGACTATCACATCACACAGCAGCAAGATGTGCAACTTCATGGTCTCAAAGTTCATAGTTAAATCCTACCTTTACCAAAGCATAAAAAAAATTTATTGACTTAAACAGGATAGGGAACGTGGCTGTAGGAGTCTATGAATGTCCAGCCAAAGATAAATGCCTTTTTCCACTGAAGAACTATTTTATCTCAGCCAAATGCAGGGAAAACCTTTCATAAGCAGCTTCAGGAACTGTGTTCATAAACATAACTGATTTGAAATGGGAAAAAGTCAAAATTAGTCTACCTCTGTTGTTCCAGAAGACCACGAATTGTACTCAATCCTCCTTTCTACAACATTATCAAAACAGTTATAGAAATTCAACTCTTGAGGATGAATCAGTATTCACAGGTGTCACAGAGGACTCAAACACTGTCAGCATGTACAGATGTCAGTTAACCAGGGGCCCACGTTTCTCTCTAGAGTGCATCTTTTTCATTGCTAATACTTGCACGAAAAGAAATAAAATCACTTCCAAACCCCACCTAAACTGACAACAGTTAGAGCAAATGAAGACAATTTTTCCCGGTAACTGAACTATTTTGTCTGTCTTTAAAAGCCAAGGAACATGAAACTCCACACACTTTTAGGTCTTTTGTGAACAACTACACTCAAAAGGAACTACACTGAGCTATGAAGGCTGCTAATAGATGGCAGCAACTTAGTCTCTGTCGAATACCAACTTTGGTCTGAACTAAATAGTTTTTGATATAAATAAATAATGCCAAGTTTTCTTTTCAAGGAAGGGCAACCCCAGTTACTATTTCATGCTATTCTTTCTTGACACACTGCACATTTTGTTTTACTGCAAATCACAAATACAAAATACATAAATACAGAGATTGGGCCATTTATCTTATTTAAAGGAAAAAAACCCAATATGCCAGAAAACTCCACTGTCTAGTAAGATTAATTCTGATGATGCTGATCCCGTCCTGTTGGATAGTTTAAAACAAAAAGCTGCTTTGTGCCAAAGCACAGGTATTGCTCTGTAGGAAAACTGCTCACTAAATAATATTTTAACAAAATACAGCATTCTACTCTACTAAATTCTCCGAGATTCTATCATGCCCTGCAATGTGTAATCACACATTTTTTTCAGCTTTTTAAGTTGCTTATTAGAAAACACCCAGTATTACTCCATATTCATAAACCATTTGACAAGGAGGGCACCCAAGCTCTGACAGTCCACCACCAAGCCCAGCAGACAAAAACTCCAGGCACACCATTAGGGCTTAGTGAGGCAGAGAGGATTAAGTTAGCCCAGTCAGGCCAGCAGCAACACTAACATTTGTAGCTAAAATGTCAAAACTTCATTCTAAATTTCAGAAAATAATCTAGGCTTTTCCTGTTTCTTCAGAAGAGTTTTCTTACAAAAAGGGGCAAACCCTATCTCACTGTGTTACCTTCAAAGTGTCACCTGACACTGTAAATTAGAATTCCCTTTGAGCTCCTCTAGTTTTCACTTTTCTGTTAAACTGAACTACACTTGCAAAGTATCTGCTTTCCCTTGTACAGAATTTCCAATAAACAACTATCTAAAAAAGAAACTTTCTGCAGCAATCAAACCTTGAGTTTGTATGACACAACAGCATGTGTGGCCTGTAGGAAACAGCAGCAATTAAAGCACGCCTTTCGAAAGATACTGAACACCTTCTTTCCTCCCCCTTTGGCAGCTTATGTGAATCAGAGGTTTTCGACAGAGCTACAGCAGTCTACTGCAACTTACTTAAGTTGCAACAAAATGAACTTATATTTTTAAGAACAGAAATATTTTTTAATTATTTTTTGTGCAGGCAGAAATTTCTTGTCTGCTGGGGTTGCATTTTTCAGACTCTGTAAGTGTATTATGACAGAATTGTCAATCACAAGGAAAATCAAAACAATAATTTTCTGTTAAGCGCAAATGGAGGTGCGACAGAGCAAATGTCACGTGCGCACAAAGTAGCCATAAACCCATTAACAACTACATTATTACGTTACTTATGGTTTCTATGCTATTTTTAGGATGAGCTTTTCTGTTGAGACAAAGTCTACACTGACAGAGGTAGAATGTGCATGAACAGACTCTGAAAAAAAATTATACAATCAGTATACAAACTAGTTACATCAGTGTAACCATGTACCAGCGGAATATGTATCAGATAACTGCATCCATTTTGGTACACTGTATTACTTTAAGAATACTACCAGTGGTACATATTTTGGTAGGTATGCCCCGAGATCCCCATCCACAGAAAGTGGAGGAAAAAAAAACCAAACAAAACCACATATAAGTTTTTGCTTACTCGTATATAAATCTATGGAAAAGTAAAAGGCAATATTCAGTTTCAAGAAACAGTAAGAGGGGCAGAACAAGGAAACACGGAAATGCAAGCAATGCTGTGACCATAAACAGTTGTGGTCCACACTCTGCTATTACCGTGGCATGCAGAGAACAGAGAGCAACCGTTTTGCAAATGTAAAAAGCATGCCTGAAAGACAAATGAAAATAAGCACCCAGAACCCACAAAACTTCCCCAGAGCAAGAAGAAACTCTTATGTTTAGACCATATTAATGACGGTGAGAAATTAATCACAGGACAATTTAAAATATAAAAAAAAACAAACAAACATGCAAGAGACTTTTAATTTGACAGGCAAGTTGCATATGACACTTGTACGTCTTCTGATTATTTCACATTGGGGATTTGGGAACACCACATCAGACTGATTCCCCTACCCATACTCATACCCTCTCACCCCTTTTCCATGCTCACAGCCTTGTGAGAGAGGTCTCTGGGAATAAATCTGACTAGGGGCAACATACTACAAATGAGTAGTTCTGGGCAAAGTCAATTGTTTCATTTATGAACAAAAGTTCAGAATGCTAAAATAAGAGGTATGTGGTGCCTCCTACTTAATATTTCAGTAAAAAAAAAAAAAAAAAAAAAAAATAAGATGTTTCCAGAGACTAACATATTCTTGAAATTCACTGATAATCTCTTAAGGTCCAAATAGCAGCTCACTAGTTTGTTATCATGGAAAACTTCTAACACTTCCATTTACAACGGATTTTTGCTCTCAGGCTGCCAGACCAGCACTTTTACAAGTCCTAATTTCACTTGAGAATGAAAAATATGTCCCCAATTAATTGCTTTTTAGTATTTCCTGCTGAAATAGAACAGTTGTTGCAAAGGCTTATAAAAAATGCTTAAGCCCCCAAAAGAGAAACAAAACTGTACAAAGCTGCTAGTTCCTATTAAAATGTCACAGCCAGCTTGAAGCTTTCATTCTTCTGTGATAATTCAGTGCTACTTTAATTAAATGTATCATCCAAAATGACTGAGAGAAACGTGAAAAAACACTATTCTCCATTTTCCATCTAGCTTACACTTCCCTTTGCTGTTTCTTCGTTTCTTCAGGCACTGCTAGATAGTTCCTTCTACTGAAGGGTAAAAAAAGAAACAAAAAAAAAACCCAGGTAAATTACAGGAGAAAAAAACAAAACAAAACACAACTAATTTCAAAATTAGTTATTTTAATCTGTAACATACTACTTCAGAAATTGAGGAATCTGTTAAAAAAAATAACCTGCCTCTTTAAATGAAAGAATTTTTAAAGCAGTTTCCTCATAATTTATCAGACCTTTTTCAAATAACAAAGGTATGCAACCTCTGCACTCAACACTTCTGTGCAGCTCCCGAGAGTATTAGCAATTAACCCTTGCTGAAGACTTTAACCCATCAGATCTAATAAGAACTATGTATTCCTCCTGCTAAGAGGACCAATAATTAACTGTCAGGTTCACCTCTTCTCAGGAACCGAGGTAAGATGGATAAAACATTCTTTTCTCTTTACCCTATGTGAAGGCCACTGGCATGAAAAAACAACTTTTGCTGGGCCCAGTTTATGTTAGGGCCTGTGACAGGCAGTGAATGTTAGTGCTCAGCTCTGGCAATTTACCTGGAACTCTTATGCAGAATCAAGTGAGAACTACATGGAAGTAGTACTTGCTAAGTAAGCTCTACTTACAGAGCTGGATGAGCAATTATCAGTATAACCATCCACAGCTTATTATGAAGCCCTACTAAACTTAAATTTGAAAGACAGCTTGCCATATTTCATAATACAAGTCACATAACGGGGACTTGTCTACACTGACTTGTGTACTCTACAGTAATACTCTTAAATGGCGTTTTTCTATTCGATGGGTAAGTGTTGCAGCATTTCGTTAAGTAAACTGCTTGTGCCAGACACACAGCTCCTCTATTTCCATTAACCCAATATGGTTAAATTTCAAAAGTAGTAACAGCTAACTGCCCCTGCTGATGACTCGAAAATTATGAGGAGAGAGACATATGAAATGGTACTCATTACTTTCACTTTTGTTTAAATTCAATTCACCTTAATTCTTTTAAAAACAAGCACCTAAATAAATGAATAAACAAAGAAGTTTGGCAAAACGCTCAACAAAAAATGTCCTGCTTTAAAAACTTCCAGCTTAGTTACAGACATGCAGACCAGTGTCATAAGTTTACTCATCCAACTGAGCCCAATCAATGGTATTAGAAATAGTTAAAAGACAAAAAAGAATGGCCTTGTAGGGTGCCACCACAGAAACTAAACAAGATACACTGCCAAACACTCAAGCAGACACATGTACCATTATTCAGCAAGGACCACATGAATGCGTATGGCTCTCTGTTTTGTCTTCATAGTAACAAGAAGGTTTGTAAACAGATCTCACATATGAGGCAATCTGGTCACTTGAGAATCTAAAAATCTGCCTTTGTAAAGAAGCGTTCTGCACTGTTGCCACACAATTGGACTTAGATACACAATTAAAAGTCCTCTACATTTGTGCTTTGGGACAAGTGCTGCTCAATTTGCTTCTTATCCACAGCAGTGATGTTTTCATGTGCCATCTCAGCCCGGATGTATATAACTGCTATGCCTAATAGCATTGGAAAATAATACCAATACAACAGCCTACAAAACGTTAAAAAATTGGATTGGTCTATCAGCAAAAGTACTGACACCCTGACTTCGTACCATATCACTGCTACCTTTGCACAGCAGAAAACTATGGTAACCTTACATGTAGTTACAGATGATAGTAGTAACTTTTTAAAAACTCACATGGAAAAAACCATCTCAGCCTAATCTGCAACATTAACTTTTTTTTTTTAAAATGAGTCAAAGCAAAAACAAAAACAAAAACAAAAAACGAAACCACCCCACGATGAAAGTTTCAGATAATCCATTCCTGAAATTTCAGAAGTATCTCCTGACTGGAAGGATAAGGCAGTATTTCATATCTAACTGTAAATAAATATAATCCCCAGGTTAGAGTGCATCTATCTAAATACGTCCACATGCTGCAAACCCAACAGGCAGAGACTCTCCTATCTTTAAAAACAGATGCACTTTTTTTAGCATGTCTGTGTATCATTTCCACTATGAAAATACTGAGGATTCTGCACCGTGTCCTCATAACTGGAGGATGAAATTCCTCCAGTGGTCAGTGGAAATTCACAACAACAGAATTTAAAAATTGGGCCCATTGAATTTGTACCTTGTTGGATCAGTAGTTCTTTTAATTTGGTAATTACTGTAATTACTCGGGTGTCCCCAGAACTCCTAATGACCAGAGCCCCCTTGTGCTAGGAGCTGCACAGACGGAACAGACGGTACTATCCACACGCACAGCTCTGTGGAGTGGGAGAACACAGACCTATCGATTAATGGTTTGCTTTTGGCACCCTGACCACCTCATTTACTCCTTTTATAATAATTCACAGTATAGATGCATTAGAAGCGAAAAAAAAAGTAACACCCTTGACTAAATAGGAATATTTATACCATTTAATAATGTACAAAACCAGACAAGTTTTACATTAAAGATGGCTTAATAGTAAAATGAGAAGGGAAATTATGTAGCTAAATAATTCTGCTGAAACTCATTAGTATTTCTCTCAGTTTAATTTAAAAGGGTATTTAAGAATTATCGTCATAAAAAAAAACCCAACTTCAATGTTTGAGAAGTTGTTTAATTTTTGCAATTACCATATCAAGGAAAAAAAATAAAAACACCTCCAAATAACGCTTAACCATTACTGCCAACTAATAAGAAAAACAGAGAACCCTTTTTCTGGGAAATTAAGCTCGGAGGACTTTTATCGTT
>JAAGNO010020620.1:192464-249183 GCA_033439905.1 Ceryle rudis | reverse complement strand
CTAACATTGAATTCAAGACAGTCAAAACATTCCTTAACATATAACGCTACCCCTCCACCTCTCTTTCCTTGTCTATCTCTTCTAAAGAGCCTATAGCCATCCATTGCAGCACTCCAACCATGGAAATCATTCCACCACATTTCCCTGATGACAATTATATCATGGTTTCCCTGGTGCACAATAGCTTCTAACTCCTGTTTATTGCCCATGCTACGGGTATTGGTATACACGCACTTCATCTGAGGCACGGATATTGTCTTCAACACCGGTATATCCCCCCCAAGGCTCATCTCTAGCAGTCCTGGGTTTGTCCCCCTCCCTCTTCAATTCTAGTTTAAAGCCCTCTCAGTGAGGTGCACTAACTCCTGCAAGAAGATCCTTGTTCAGCCTCCTGAGCTGGAAGATAAGGACAGAGAGCAGAACAACCCCCCCATAATCCAGGAGAAAGCAGTTAGTGACCTACTATGCCACCTGGACATTCACAAGTCTGTGAGGCTGGATGGCATCCACTCTAGAGTATTGAGGGAGCTGGCAGAGGAGCTCACCAAGCCTCTCTCCATCATATATCAACAGTCTTGGCTAAAAGGGGAGGTCCCAGATGACTAGAGGCTCACCAAAGTGATGCCCATCTACAAGAAGGGCTGGAAGGAGGATCTGGGGAACTACAGGCCTATCAGCCTGACCTTGGTACCAGGAAAAATTATGGAGAGGTTCATCCTGAGTGAGTTCACATGGCAAGTACAGGACAGCCAGGGGACCAGGCCCAGCCAGCATGGTTTCAGGAAAGGCAGGTCCTGCCTGACCAACCTGATCTCATTCTGTAACCAGGTGACCCACCTAGTGGACAACAGAAAGGCTGTGGCCATTGTCTACCTGGACTTTACCTAAGCCTTTGACACCATTTCCCACAGCATTCTTTTGGAGAAGCTGGCAGCTCATGGCACAGACTGGTGTGCTTTAGCGGGATGGTGAGGTGGGGTTTTGTTTGTTTGTTTGGGGTTTTTTTGTGGGTGTTGTGTTTTTTTTTTTTTTTTTCTTTTTGTTTAGTTGTGGGTTTTTTGGTTTGTTTTGTTCTGTTTTTTTGTTTTGTTGACAGTTGGATGTGATGATCTTAGATGTCTTTTCCAACTGTGACAGTTCTGTGATTCTGTGAAATTCTCTCAGTTATACCAGAAACAAAACCCCCCAAAAAATGCTACACACCTTGGTAACTTTTTTACCCTTGAACTTCCTTAGACTATAGTTATTTTTGTAATTTCTTTTCACACTGCTTCTTGCAATCCTGAAAGTTTTCTAATGTGATTTCACTAGGTTAAAAGGTGTCTATATTTCATTACCTAATTAAAAAAAAAAAAAAAACCAAACCCTTTAGTTTATAAAACACTGTTTTTACATTTTGCAATTTAATTTCAGAAACAGCCTGGATAATTAAATGAGGCAATCCAGGTCTGTTCTTCCTAGTAAGATTCAAACCAAATTTTTATTCAAAATGTTTTATAGCAGCATAGAGCTGTTCCTTCTGTGCTGTAAGAATTAATGTGAAAATTAAAGTACACAGATTTCTCAGTGATCAATGGATATTTTAAAAGAAAAAAGCACAAGGGAATGTGTATATTGATTTTAAGTTTCTTTACAGACTGTTTTTACAACATTTATAATCCGAGTAAATTTAACCTGAAATTTAATTTAAAAATTCAGTTATACTTTATATTACTATTTGCTATGTAGATACTTCTCAACTGGAGGAAATCAGGCTGCTTATATATGTATGCCTTATTGTCTTTCCAAGGGTTTTGTAGAAACTTTGTCACAGTGGGAAGAATAATAAGCAGCCTGCTTCCCAAGCTCGCTAACAGTTGTATACATCATTAACTATAAACATGGGTAAATGTACTTCAGCCGAATGTAAGTTAACTACTCAGATGGCTAAATGAAAATGCAAGTTGCTACAGAATAATTTACAACTTATTTGTTAGATGGTGACAAGAAAACAAATGCATTTATTTTGGTATCCTTTTACTAGGAACGTTAAAAACTCCCAGTATATCTTTCCAAAGACAATATAGGAGTTTAGACAAGCTGCTGAAGCAGTCAGATGACATAGACAGATTTGCAACTAAATTTGGTTTATTAGTAGGGCTTTTATGTCTGGAAGTCATTATGACTGCTATGTCCATTTTTGGAGCTATAGGTTTGCTTCTGCAAGTAGAGCATCCATGGAAGAATTATTATTATTATTACTACTATTATTAAATCTGTTGAAAGAATAATTCTCTAACATCAGTTGTTGAACTAGTACCTTGATAAGGTAGCTAATAGTAGTTGAAACACCATTATCATTGCTATCTCAGAAGTGGAAAATAGAGGAATACTGACTTTTGATTCCGATTCTGCTTTTAACTCACTGTGCTATCTCCAGCAAACCACAACTCCTGAATCTTGTCCCCTGTGTTTTTGAGTGTCATGGGAAGTAATTCAGAAACCCTAACCCTAACTGAAATCCCTCATTTGGCTTGCCAAAGGATGGATCTCTTTCACTTCTACCCATGGGAAGTAGTGCAGTCAGTCCTTGTTCTGCAGTCACTTCTACCAGTCCGCCCATGCAAATTTGAATATTTCCGTGAGGGACCCATGTATCAAAGCACTTCCTAATGCTTGTGAGATAGAGCTGAGCACTGCAGACTTTGGGAAGTGCACCTAAGCATCTGCAGTTTGCTGAGAGCAGAGAGCGCAGAACCTCCCTCTGCATTGCACAGCACTGCTGCACTGGAGCTGTCCAAGTCATCCAGAACACAGACACACAGACAGACACCTCTTGGTTGAAGTGCTGTGGAGTGGAGGGTGTGATTACTTATAAGCTTTTAAAAGAAAGCTGTAACTAGCAACAAAATGTAGCCAACTGTAACCTAGGAAACTGCTGTGAAAACCACAGAGCAAGTGAGCACAACTGTTGCGTGAGTTACATCTGCAACAGACAACATCTGGAAATTGCCCTGTAAGCTACCAAAAACCTTGCAGCTTCTCAATAATGGGCTTTTAAAGGTGCTAAAGAATAGAACTAGGAGCTTGGCCCATGGCTGCTCAGTAGAGGGCAGGAGGTGCTCTGTGTGTATTAGAAATCAGAGGCTTCACTGAGTTCCAAGAGTGGGGGTCCCGGGTAAACATGACAGCATCTCTAATTCAGGGCCTTGGATGTATTTTCAGTTTACCTGTGAGGTTTACAAGCAGTTGTTCAAAATCTATATTACAAGGTATACACTCCATGAAACTTTAGAAAAAGCCCTTGACACAGAAAGCACATGTTAAACAAAAGAGCTGTAAGAGAAATAATGGTATATGCAAGCTGCATGCAAAGGAAAGCTAAGTAATAGAGTTTGGACACATTTAAGCAGATTTCCTCACATTTGGGTAGCTGGATTTTTTTTTTTTTTTTTTTTTTGATTATGTAACTAACTCTGAATTTCAAAGCTTTTAGATGTTCACTGTAAGCTCTCCCTCCTCATTTCTGGATTTGACAGACTCCCCTACCTACTAGTTATCTCAGGAGTCCTGTTAATCTCAATAGAAGTTTTAGAAAATTGGAAAGCATTACCAAGCACTCAGAAGAACTCAGTACATTTTGGATGCAAATATACCAATACTCAAGGTCAGGAAACCTGTAAATTCTTCAATGTCATCAAGAAATTCTGAACCTATGTACCTTTGCCATGTGCAGCCTCTGTTCCACAGCTATCTTTATTTGATTCCTGCATTTCCTAACCAGCAAAAGCCTTTTGTAAACACACAAAACTCTGGCAACGTCACTTATTCTGAGCAATGTCCTTCACTACAAAATTGTCTTTGTTTTTGATGGTGCTACTTTTACAGTAAGATACTGTTGAATGTGATTATTTCTTCTATTTTACCACTGGGAACAGATCTTATGATTGACTATGACACAATAATACCATACAGAACCAGAATCAGTATTTTCATTTGAAAAGCCATTCCTTTCATACTTTCTCAGCCTCTTTTCCTTGCTTCCTGAAGTGGAAAATATCAGTGTCCTAAGTGTACACACATTTACTTGAAATATATAAACCACAGACATTTGGAGTTATGACTGCAAACAGAAAATCAGACATCAAAGATTTCCTACAACCAAAAGAAGTGTATGCTTTTATGAGACTATAAAAACAAGACAAATTTAGCAAAGTTTGTACCTGGATTTAAAATTCTGCCGTAGGGTAATCACAAGATCCCCCAGATTTTAATATTTAGTGATACAATAAACTGTGAAATTTTGCTTGAAAGATTCATCTCCATGCTGAATACTGTTGAGAATACATAGCATATATGAACATGGCACATGAATGTTTTCAGGAATACATGGCTCTGGTATACACAGTACTTTTAATTACTGTACTTGCTGAACATTTTGAACAGTGGTAGGAAAACAGATCAAACAACAGGCAAAAGGAGTTCAGCTGCTTACAACTATTTCCTTATACATCTTTTATACTGCAATACAAGATAACAGAGAATTGTTTGATTAAGGATTTTATATATATATATAACATCATGGTAATTTTTTTCAGATGAAGCTCAAGACTGATTAGGTATGAAAGGGAAATTATTCTCTCATCCAACAGATGGTGGTCTCCACAGATCAAAATATCAACAGAGAACTGTGGTAAAATTCTTTAGTTGTCAAAGTCTACATTATACATGGGCTATAAGTGAAAGGATTTTGGTTCTAAATACAGACTCTTCCCATTCACAGAAAATTAAACTTACTCCAAAAGGTAAAAATATTGAGGTTTCACTTTCTTTCTAAAATTACCTGACAGCTTCACTATTCGATGACATACATCCTGTCAGTCCTCAGAAAATCTGTGAAAGCCACAGCTGCTGTGTCACATGAATTTTCCTAATGGAATGTTCACATAATTAATAAAACCATATGGATGGACCAGGCTTTATCAGAAACAACATCAGCATAAACAAAACATTGCATCTCGCTCACTTACAATGCATTGCCGATGACTATGACTATAAAGACAGGAGTCTTACAGCTATGCCTGCACAGCTGAGCCAAGGATGTATATGCTAATATGACTTTTTCTTAACTTTTGAATTCTTACCTCTTTGTCCATAATATTTTTGTAACAGATTTTGAAAAAGAACTTATTTATCTGTGGAAAAGCCAATGTCATTTCAGGGATAATTTACAGGTCTTAATTTTGATTTCTTACTATTCTGAGGCTATTACAGTATCAAGGAAGCATAGCTGTAAGTTTTGAAGACCACAGGTAAAACAATATGAAGAAATAATCTCTAAAATGAATTTTCTAGTACATATAAAGGAAATGGTTGTATTGTTAGCTTGTCAAGCTGTATTTGTGACTAGAAGTGCCTCATGGATTCAACACACAGCTCTACTCAAATGTCAGTGCCATGCACTAGGTACTTCTGTCATGAGTGTTATTCAGCTATAGTTTGACCAAAGAGTTTAAAGAAAAGCAGTATAAATGTGGTCCCTCTCAAAATATCCATATATTTCCACTTTTGTAGTGAGCTACTGGTTGTAGCAAGATTTCCTGTTGAGGTCTGAGACCACTTTTCATCTCAAAACAAAATGCTGCCTAGCAGGAGCTCACATGAAGGAAAGAAGAATGTATCTCTGCTAACTAGAAGCTTCTTGCTTTCCTTTGTAAAATCCGTGCATCTTTTACAACAGGTCCTTCAGACTGCTTGTATCTTAGATGTCAAACATGGCATGCCAGCCACTGACAGCACAGGAAACTCTATTCTATAGAGTTTTCACAGGAAAACTCTATTTTCTTAAATGTCAGATTATACAATATGCAGACTGAAGAAAGAATACTAACAGCTTATCTGAATGGAGAGGAAGAGATCCTCCTTCATAACACTCATTTCTATTTCTGTTTATCAGTTTCTGTCTCTGTTCTGACCGATGCATTTGTTCACATGCTGGACTGATTCTGCAACACTTCTATGCCAGTCCTGCCCAGCAGGGACACATCAAGGTGACCTGGTCTGGACAGGGCTGTTGGGCAGCAGGGAGCTGCTACCTTCCCACAAGACTTGGTCAAGCTCCCTTAGAAGACATTTAATAAGGGTGATAGAAGATGAGAGGAACTTTTCTTTTTGCTTCTGTTCTTCTTGGCCTAGGGTAGCTCTTGAATTTACAAGGGCATCAGCTTCTAGAAAGGCTTAAAGAGAAGCAGAGATGAATAAAGAAGCTCCACAGAAGGTGAACACGGTCCTGGGCACAGCTGGGGAACAGACAGGCATGTTGCTGAGCATACATCTAGATCACAAATTCGAAATACTGGGACTTCAATTTCCCTTGGAGGAACTCTGGGCCCTGAGGAAAAGTCTCCAACTGAACCACCAGCTCCCTCTCCCCGCCCCTCAAATAATAAACAAAACAATGTTCCCCCTGCTGAGAGCAAGAAAAAGGGAAAAATGGGGAGGATGTGGTTTTCTGTAGTCATTAAAGACTGAGAGGGTAGTCCTGTCCCCACAGACAACTAAAGATAAAGTCCAGATATCCCTGGCTAGCAGGAGTTACTGTAAGAATGGTCAAATTCAATGTCCTTCTTCTCTTTGTAGCACATCTTTACCTTCATACACAGAAAATTTCTATACCCAGCACAGCTCCAATATGATGAAAGTAGCAAATTTAGTTCTGAAAAGTTTGTGTTGGCTCACAGGATGCCTGCCGAAGCAGTGTGCAATCTGTGTGTCTCTTTTTATACTCTTGACACCAGAGGAGAATGGAATGAGGGAAATTATATCTGAAATAGCAAATGTAAGGGTTTTGAGTCACCACCCAGAAGCATCCTTTTATAGATGAAAACTGCAATCGTTTTGACAAGCAAAGTGTAGTTGGGTGCTTTTTGTATAATTTGACTTATCTGGGTTTGCTTTTTATAGATCCCTTTCCTGCTCATAATGGTAATTTCCTGTTTACTGCCTTTTCCAAGTAAGATGCCATTTGTTTCCTTTCCTAATTAAGACATTAAAAATTACAGCAGTGTTCAGTCATAAAAATGGAATACTGTTACAGGCTTTACTAGTGCAGTTGTTTAGCTCTTATGATGGGGGAGAGAGAGAAAGAAAAAGGAAAAACATTTATTTGTTGCATCACAGCAAATATGTTCTCCAGAACTAAAATAACCATGAATTTCTAAATTCTGACTTTTGTATTAGAGGTGACTTCTGTTTATAGTGGAATAGGAGTTGTTATTTGGGACTCTTTATCGCTGAAGATTTTAATGTGCTCTGCAAGTATTCCTGTGAAATAAGACATGCAATTTGTTTTCGTGAACATTAGAACAAATAAAATTTGATGGACTTATAAGCTTGCAATGGGAAAATGAGCAAGCCTGAAACATAGTTAAGATTAAACCATATTCACTTTAAAATTGAATTACTTTTTTTTTGAAGAAAAAGCTTGCAAACTATTACAGTTCCAATATGAAATATCATCTCTACCATAAAAATTTGCCTTCCAAATTAGGCAATAATTAACAGACTCAGCTGTGGAATATTTGCAATATTTTTAATGTTCTTATGTAAGTCAGCATTCATTCACAGAGAATGAGGTAGAAAAGAAAGCAATCAGATTGTACAATGCACTGATTTGCTAACCTTGGTATATTGCGTCTAACACTGATGGATATATAAGTGTAATATTTGTATCATCATTAGTGAAAATACTTGATTACAAGGTTGTCCAATCTTAGTCCAGTTTGGTTTTGTCTGGCTTCAGTTTTCAGACACTGGTTCTTGTTAAACTCTTGTATTATTAGGTTTAAATATACTCCAATGGATTAGAATAGCCATTAGCACCTTCTCCAGGATGGAGATCAATCACCCCTCAGTCTCCTCTGTTTACTCAAATGAGTCAAGCAGTCTCAATTTTTAAGGCATTTTATCCAGTTCTAGAATAAATTCTGTGGCTTTTATCTGATCCTCCTCAATTTTCAACTGTTCCCAGTCATGACATCCCTGTTTTCTCATCTAAGGATCACCTGTTCCTGTTGCATCATCCTGGGAATACATGGGTAGTTGCATGGCCTTTATGACCCACAGATCCTTGTCAAGATCAACATTTTCTAAAAGGTAGTCCTATATTTGGGAGGTAGCTGAGCTGTGCCCATATAATAATGTGCATTTTGTTTGTGATCTCAGTTGCTGCGAATGAGCGTATCTTCTACAGTTCCTACATGCCTTTGTGTCATCCACAAGTTCTATGTTGGGTCATTTCCATTCACCTCCAGATCATTGCTTAAAATGTGGCTTTGCACCAATGTCTATGAAAGTCCAATGAAATCACTCTCGTCCAGGATAATTTCTCATTGGCAACAGCTTTTTGACATCCATTCAGTACATTAGAATGTCATAAGTTACAAAGTGAAACCCCTTGCAATAAATCATAGTACATGATTTCTACCCAATTATATTTATCAACCAAATATGTCATTACGTCTGAGATTTAAATCAAGTTTGTTGACAAGATCTTCTCTTTATAAAGTCACACTGTCTGAAATTGATCGCATTCTTACCCTTTAAGTCTTTATTAATTTAATTTCATTGGCACTTTCTTGGTTTTTTCAAGGACAGGTGTCAGGCTAGCCAGCACATAGTTATATGGGAGACCCTGCTTGACATTTTTAATGGGGAACAGATACTATATACTGCAACAACTTCTAGTACTTCATCACTGTTGTTATTCCACCTTACTAGAACTTCATCTGTTCAAAGATTAATCAGAAAGAGCATCAGCAGACTTTAGATCTCCTTATCTATCTCTTTCAAGACTTCTGAATACGTTATCAAATCAACTTACTTAGAAATATTTATGCCAACTACCCATTTCTGCAGTCCTTCCAAGTTAGTAAAAAGCTAAAAAGTCAGCACGTGAAATAAAATGCCTTATGCTATTTTCTTCCAAATACAGAGCTACTATATTTATTGTGCTCTGTTGATAATTTTGCTTAATAGATCTAAAGATAAGACACCCAAGCTTAGGCTTTCTTTAACAATGAATATACTCATCTTTATAATTCTTCTTTAATTTTTCATATCTCTAGAAGCCATGAGTATTTATTTAGCTTAATCTTTAATTTCTTGTATTGATTTTCTAAGCTTGACAGATTCAAATTGATATTAATTAAGATCTGTTTTTCCTTCATCCTTTTTATTATATTCTGCTTTCTCTTTTTTTTATGTCTGTTTTAGAAAAACTATAAGGTAAATCTGCCTTTTAGCCTGTGCCTACTACAGTCAATAGTGAATTATGTTTCTTGAATAATCATTACTATCCATTAATCCATCTCTAAGAGTTCATTTTTAATTTCAAGAATACTATGTAATATTTGTATTTATATTTGAAAACATGTAACACCTGTGCTTCAAATCCAGCAACTATATGTTGTAAAAAATATTTCTTGGTTTCTTTTGTGCTCAAGTGAATACACCATATATTTTTTAGCATTTAATGTGTATGTAAGCATTTGTGTTTGCAAGAAGGCAGGAAGAAGTCTGGCAGCTTTGGCCTGTGTAGGCCTCTACATTTCAATATTACAATTGCTCTATAACTGTCTACTGTAATTTTCAAAATATTCATAAACTAGCTTCCTTACTAAAATCTCTTACAATTCAATTAAAATGATTTTCTTCTGTGTCTTCCTAATTCAGCCTTGTTGTAACTTCCATGAAGAATTTAAGCTCTATACCAGTTATTGTCAGGACAATGAACTGAGAAATGTTATTCCAAATCAATGAAAGTACGTGGAATCTATTAAGACTGTTGAGCATAGATATAAAACTATTTATAAAGAAATGTAACTGTATCTTCACTGGAGATGGTCAGGGTTTGACTTAGACCTGCATCTGGATTTAAACTGAGAGTACTGTAACATTGTGTTTGGGCTTTCTGGGATTAGACAGAACACACACATAACTTAGTACCTCCAGAACGAAGTTTAATGCTGATGCTTAGCACAGTGAAACATGGCTGCCATCACTCCTCTGTGTTAAACCCTACCCTTTAGCGAAGAGAATAAGTGCAGCTGCACATTTCCTTCTGGGTAGACTACTTCTTACATAGCTACATATATTAATTCTGATTAAATACTTCCATTAATTCTATGGATGACAATACAATCACTTATTGATGCATTCCCCTATTTCTGCAGGTGGTTTATGTTCCTCAGTAGCATTTGTTCTCATTGAACATCTTTCCAGCTGTCTATGACTCAACAGAAATCAATGACAGGATTGTAACTACCCACAAAAATCCTTGCAGGTCCTTGGTGACAGTCCCATTCTTTGAAACTCTCCCCGAACAGACCATAAACAACTACAAAATAGTGTAACAGTAGCCTCTGAAGCTATTTGAACTGATCCTGCACAAACTATAGGGATCAGTAAGGATCAGTCTGCATTGGTGAACTGGATGGTATTTCCCAACTCTGCCATTTCGGAGGCTCAGCAATTTATAAAACAATCAATAGTTAAAAGAGACACTGATGGTGAGAACTAATGAATGCTTATGTGTACCTAATAGGACTCATGTGCCAGGAAATGAGAAACTTTTTTCTTGATTTTATAAGGTATTTTGATGTGCAATGTTTACAGTCACGCTTACCCATGATCACAAGACATGTATGTCAGAATTAATGCAGCTTCAGAAGAATTTTGCTTACATTTCTGCGGCTTGAGGTATCACATATCAGTGAAGGTAGTCCATGATAGCATATTTCAGTAAAGTGTCAGACCTGTTAGTCTGGGATGGGATAGAACACTATAAAATTAAGTGCAATTATTAGCAGTGCTTGCTGTGGCTATACCGCCATCCCATGTGTGAGGGAAGACAGTAAGAATGGGACTGTGCCACTGTACTTCATTAACCTGCCCCACATCTTAATCCAGACTGAACTAAGCCGTGTGGTTGATTGCTTTCTACAATCTATGCTAATTTGTGTAGCTAGCAATTTGTGTGGCTCTCTAGCACTGCTGCTTTAGAAACAGAATGTGATCCAGCAGCTCTGATTTCCTACTCCCATTGCTATGCAACGTCCACATAGCAAGCAGAGAGAATCAAGCAGGGCAGGTTGTTTCTCTTTTAATCAATTGCAATGGCACGCTGGACAGACAATAATCCTTCTGTACACTGTGTTTAGAGGAAATTAAAGCTTTCTGAAGGATGAAAAATATATACAGCTACGAACTGAATTTCAAGGATTATAATTATCCACAGTTACATGCAAGTGAGATAAAAAAAGAATCTCAGTTTTAACAAGATCTAAAGGTGAAAACAATCTCTGACTGAAATTTACTGTATAAAATGTGTTCTATCAGCTTCCCTCTGTTTTTTAATTACAAATTGCATAACAATACCCTGTATTTCCTAATCAGAGGAGAACAATCTTCAGGCCAAACATTTTTATTTTCCAAGATATGTAATTGATATTAAAATAGCAGAATGTAAGTACTGCAGTATAGTAATTGACCTGCTTGTAACTGTAAAATATATCTGAGAAAAATGACAATTTGAACAGTATCAAAAAGAGTAAACAAGGGAAAATCAAACGAAGGACATCAAAGTAAGAAGTTATTACTTGTTTCTGTTTTTAACAACTTCAGGCTACGTGGAAGGCCCCTAAAATGTTTTATTTGCAAGCTACTTTCACGTGTGGTATCCAAGTTTCAAAATTCTCAATTTTGAGGTTCATTTGGATGAGATCATATCTCCAATTAAACTAGACACGTGTATTTGTCGATTTATGAGTGCAAACAATGAAAGCACTTAAAGATTCTGACTATACTGCTTGGGAAAACACATTTTTACACAACCACTATCTAATGCCTGCATGTTAGATCCCCACACTAATGCAACTAGACTTTTGTTCTCTAGAAAGAAATAAAAATTCAGAAATCTTAGGACAGATTACTGCTTCACCCAGTTTCTTTAACTACTGGATTTTGCCTATGATGTTATTTAAATTTAGCATCTTATTAAATAAAGTTTCTGAGAGGTGAAGTGACAGCTAAAAAGTCCTTGATAGACCAGTAGTAGTGTCATACCAGAAAAAGAGTTGACAGCAGTAATGTTCTTGGGAATATGAGAATCTTTCATTTACAGCCACCCTGCACAGGTTTGGTTTGATGCCTTAACTGAGAAAAGATGCCCCCCAAATTTCAATCTCTTTTTATTAAATTCACAGCTTTCTGAGTTCAGTGTCAAGCTAGGAATTTTGTCAGACAGTTGAACACTTGTGTAAGAGTATTGTATTAGTCTTGCTGTGCTGTCCTATAAACCAAGATGTCCATACTAGAAAGCTTCTGCTTACATATACAATAAAGTTAGTTGTCTCCAGCAAATTTCTGCTTCAAAGAAACCCCAAATAGGTCCAAGATGCATTCCTTAAAGTTGATCTGTATTGCTCCATATGTACACAGTACTGGAAATAACTTAATGAAGAGATATTGCACTAAGAAAATTAGTATCTAATTTTTGGTATTGCTAAAGTAAGTAAAATACTTAAATCTGAGTTGCAAGTCAAGGACGCCTTTCAGCTATTCTCAAATCTGGTTTTTTTTTTCCCTAGTTTTTCTTCAGTCTTATTTTTGTTTTCTTTCCTAATGAAAGAGCAATATAGATGTACTGTTTTTGCAGTTTCCTCAGTTTCCAGGGCCACTACAGACTATTTTCTTTGCAAATTATCAGTGCTCTAGTTTGAGGTCTGTTCCCCTCTTTATGTAGGCCTTCATTAGTTGAAAGGTAAAGTTGTCCTTTTCCTCTTAGACTAGTCTAAAGATGTGCCTGGGTAAATAAGAATGAATTCAACACTGGTTTCATATTTTTCTCTTAGTTGTAACAAAGTTCAATACTGATCTCTTCATAGGCATTTGGAATGTGATTTAAAGTGATTCATTTGTACATCTTACAGAGTGGGCCTTTCTTTGAAGGTTGTTCCTACTGAGAAGGAAGAGAAGGAGAAACAAGTTAAAATGGGCACAGGGAAGCTGCATAACACACCAGGAATTCAGTCTTCTGACTTTTATAAGGACAGTGTTATCCACACAAATGCTTTTTTTTTGTTTCATGGTCTACTCTGTGTGCATGCTCCCATATGGCCAAGCTATCTGATAATTATTTCTTAATTATAGTAAAAATGGGATGAGCTAAACAAAAAATAAAGAGTTCTGGCATAAGCACTGACTTGAGCTGCTTATTTACTTTTTGTAGCAAAATTGATACACATCTACCACTACTTTCATAGGAATATCATTTTGCAGGCTGGCAGATTTTCTGATGACACCCCTCTGCTATATACAAAAGGGTAAAAAAGGTGTTCTGCCAAAACTTGTAAGACTTTATCACTGTTCCTTTTCAAATGGCAAATTTGCAAAATATATTGGACTTCAGGTGTTTTCATTTGGCATTTTTTATACAAAGTTTACATACCAAAACAATTAATTAACTGAAGCCTCAAAATTTCTTGAAGAATTTTTGAAATGTTTTCTCTCTAAGGCACTTCTAAGTGAAAGTGATAAACAAATTACTCTCAATTGAATTTGAGATCTTTTATAGTAGATTTCCAGTTTCATAGGGGCTTTACAGGTCCCAGCAAGTGGCAAACCCCATCCATCACTCTAAAAGGTTGCTACTAGTAGCTCTGAATTCCTTTCTCAAATTCAGTGTTTTGACACAGGCTGAAACCATGAATGATGCTTTGCAATCATTGCAGTCTTGCATGGTTGAATCAGGCATCACTTCCTAAGTGCCATGAACCTTGGTCCCAGCACAAGAGAGAACAGACACTTTCTTCTTTTCTCTCCTTTTAAATCAAATATATTAAAAGCAACTAAGAGTCTCTCAAAGCAATCTAGTTATTTTCTTCCAAAATGGTGCACTAAGTTTTTTAGCACCTGACATGTCAAGAAAGTGAAAAACATAGACATCTCACACTTTCACCAGCCTACCTAAGAAAAGCAGACAGAAAATACAGCTGGAGGGTTTGGGTGGAGTTGACAGACCGTGTGACTCTGGCTGATTTTAATATCTAACAGATGGGGCTCCATATCACTAGATGCTTCCTTTGTTCAGCATCGATTCTGAAAGAATACGCTTCTTACTGAAGCCTTAAAGATCTTTAATTTACTCTGGTTTTTTTTTAAGTGTGTTGACCTATAGCTGCATTTGATTGTTTAGGGATATTTTTCCACAGGTCTGAAGGGCTGTCTTTTAATTTCCAACAGTTATTTCTCTAGCCACAAGATCAGTATGCATTATAAAAAATATTACAAAATAACAACAATAATAATAATGCTCTGAGGATGCATCATAACACCCACCTCTCTTTCAAAGACTAAAGAATACCATGAAATCAGTGCTCATGCTATATGTAATCATCAAAGCCTCCTACCACAACTACACCAACATTTTTCCTACATCACTTAAAGGGATCTCTTACATAATGTAAGGCTCTTCCTTCCTCAAAGCTTGGTTTAAGACACTCAGTGTAGAAGACAAAAAGGAGGCATGGAGTAGTGCTCTTTGAGCTTGATATCACATACCATGACATGCAAAAGGCTGCTTCTATTAATATTAATCCAGAATCTGATAATAAGCACGTAAAAAGTGATTTAGTACTAATCCATGTCTGTGGGCAGCTGGATTCCCAGACCATTGTAACAGTTACATATTTTGCCTGGAAAAACTGTCAGAATATTTCCATTCAAGAAATGTCATATATGCATTGATATATATCCAGTTATTGCATCCCAGGAATATAAAAATAAAAATCAGTGTTTCATCCCAATCTGTTTGAAAAAAATACCTTGTGGATTCTTCCACAAGACAGAAAACCTGATTTTTTTTTCAGCATGATTCTTTATCAGTAGACCCATTTACTCTCACCCACTCTAATGCTGATAGAAACTTCCTTCCAAGGCATTCTTTTTAACATACGTCTCTCTTTTTCATGTTTGATACCATGTTCCAAAGATAACTATTCAGCTATTCAGGTTGGTTCACTGATGGACTAAACCAAAGCAATATCATTACTACTACTCAAACAAAAAAATACAACTGTGATTTTGCTTTGGGTAGTTTATCAGGCTCTTTTTCAGTCTGCTGAGAGCCTCAGAAACTCCCAGACTAGTCCATTAGTGCTAAAAACATTTTCTTCCTTGATCTTTGCCAATTGTATGCAGAATAACTTTGAAGTCATTGTTAAAATAAGACATCAACAGGATAATGAAACGAGCTCCTAATTTTTTTGCAACAGTCAACCTCTCTGACTGTATTCTTTTTCTGAGGCACAGTTGGTGACGCAAGGATATTAGCATTCTCATAGTCTTCTTTCTCAAATGAGTAAGATGTATTTCACCCTGCAAAGAACGTTTTCCCCTAGAAAGGCTGACAGAAATGGTTTCACTACAACCCTTGTAGATTAAAAGACCTACTCATGAAGTCACTTTTTTTCATACTAAAAAACTGAATGGGTATGCAAACACTGCAAGAGCTACTGGCAAGGGTTGCAGCTTACTGGAAAGAGACCACCGCTCTCATTTAAAAACTGTGTGCCTATATAGTTTCAAAACTGTATCTTTAAATTGATACATATGCTGAGCTGAAACCTGTAAAGAGGAGTGAGAATCTCCTAAACTACAAAACATCTCATGCTCTGCAGATGCCTTTCTAGGGCTTTCTTAGCAGAATGTCTCCAGGAAAACCCTATAGGCTTGGAAGTGAGTTTGGGAGTTCAGTGACTGGTAGTGTTGACGGATTAAATGAGAATTAATGAAGTTCTACTGTATCTTAAGATGCTTAAAAAGGCATCCTAAGCTTAACCTGACCCAATTAAATATACTTAATTACTATATATATTATTCCACATAACTTATTTTAAAGCATCATGCTTGAGACACATATCTATTTTATTTAGATTCTGGTTTTTAATCCAACCTCTCTGTGGCACTGCAAGCTCAACATAAAACACCCTCAGTGTTTTCTGAGTTGTTTAGAATTCCTACGCAGAAAACTGTTTTCTTTGTCTCTTTATCACAATAACATCTTAAAAAAAATTATGAGATCCCTATATAGCTTAGTAAAAGAAGTAGTTGGTGGGGGTAGCAAGGACTCAATTGTTATTTCCAGCTAATGCTTCCTCCTGATACAATCCCACCATTTTGATAGGAACAATGTTATTCTGTCTAGAATAACCTATTGTGCCCATTGCATTACAGCTGAGAAATTAAACTTTTTCTGCTGCTGGAATCTAAACATATGTGATCTAGCTTGTCTAGTTTTTACACACAGAAATAAAACACTTAGCATTGTACAACAGCCTATTACAGAGATAAAATGGTGTAATCTTGATAAAGTTATAGAAAAGGAAAAGAAACATTATTTCACTGTGAGAGTGTTTTGTGGATAACAAGTAATAAAGCAAAATTTATTTTGTGTGCTATAATTAATGGATGCTGCAGAATGCAGTTTTGTATTTTTTAGGTCTATGTCATCTCTAACTGTCTTTTTTTTTTTTTTTTACTGTGCAACCAACTCCTTCCCTGTGATTCTCTTACTCTTTTTTTTTTTTTTTTTTTTTTTTGTAAAGAAGTTTGGTTTCCAGTATATGGTTCACCTCTACTTTTCTGCAGTAATTTTAAAGATGGTTACACTGTGCAATCCCACATCTAACCCACACCTCAAACACTCCACACTTATTTAAAAGTACTATAACTTGGAAAGGCACCCTTGGATAGGCTGCATTTTCAGAGAAGCTGTAAAAAAGGAGGATCAGAGAGGGTTGGGTAGAGGAAGAAAGTTCTGGGAGATCAGGAACTATGAGGACATGGAAGAAGACAGAATTCAAGGCTAAACTCTGCCTATATTACTTGCATTGCTGATAAATCACAAGCGTTTTTTCTAATTGTTCTTATTGCTTGTTTCTATGGGACAGCACATGGACAATGCCTATAAAAATGTAATACTGCATGGATTTTATCTGACTGCGATGCTCTAGACTGATTCAAGGATACAACTTAAAAATAATTTCAAAATGTGTATTTCAATGTATTACTTAGTGGATTTTGTAAACGGGCATGAATGTGTTTATTTCTCACTTTTGTTTCACTTGGACCAGCTTGTGAGATAGGTTTAGTGAGACAGCTTTATATATTCAGGTCTGAGGATAAATTTGCTACTGCAGGAAAAATCCTGAGTGTCTGAGGTACCTTAGAGCTTAGGTTTCAGGTAAACACAAACAAGCCAATCAGAATAAAATAAATCAAATTCATAGAGCTCTGAGTAAGAAATCTGTAGGAATATGCCCCAGGAGTGGAAAGCAAATACTTGAGAGTGCGGGGACCAAATGGGACGGGTGCCCCTCCTCACACTGTGGCAACACTCACCACAGATAAGGAGCTTAATGATCCTGAGCTCACAGATGAAGATCGTACATTCATGGACAGTGATGACAACCTCTAGCATTCCTATCTGAATTAATAACAGCAGCAACAGCTATTTTTTTCTTCTAGATTGCTCATTCCACAGAAGAAAGTGAAGGTAACAGCTTAAGTACAAAAACTGTTAAACTCAATATATTGGACAAGTAACAATTGTTGATGCTTCAAGCTCTTCCATAGAATATACTACTAACATGGCAGAGCACTAAAACACGCTTATCTTTATTTGTAAGAGAAATCATTGACTAATTCTTATTCCTACTTGCTGCTCGTGTCAAACATTTAGTGCTAGTCAATTGTAATATCTACATGGCTTTGCAATCTGAATTCTTACCACACCACGTTTCTTCACTCTTAGTCATCCTGCATTTAATGCACTAAGCCAGTTTTCTCCACTTCTACCACAATTGGAATTTAACCCCCAATTTTGATCTATTAGTAATATCAGGTGTGTCTGTAATAGACCTTTATCATATATTTAAGGCAGTAAGAAGACTGTTGATAACTTTTTCTCCTTCCAGGATACACTGTTCAAAACTCATCTTACTGATACTTAACTTGGGTAACATTTTATAATCAGATTGTACTTTTTGCACCAGTGACAGACCACACAAGTGATGCATGAATGTTGAATACTTGCTAAACATTCAGAAGAAGAAGAAGACTTACAGCTTTAATTTCTTGAGATTTCTTTTTTCACAGATCCATAGCTACTTTCTAGTAAAGTTTTAAGAGAAGACAGTCCTTTCATGATTCATGGCTTAAACAGGTAGCATTTAAAACAGTTAACATGAAATCATTTGAAAATAATTTTGCTGTTATCTTATACGTGTACTGGAAAGAGTGCAATATGTAAAGATCATTAAAAAAAAAAGCTCTTCACAAACTGGGTAGTCCTTACAAATACTTATCTCTAGGACAGTTAAAATGAGGCATAGGTTACCTAAGGCTAAACTTATAAACATGGGCAGCTGAAACCAAACACCCACTTCCACATTTATATTTCAGGACTATGTGAATTAATACTGCCCCAAAGATGTTCCTGCAATTAAGGCACTGTCTGGGACACTAAATATCTGGTTTTTGTTTCCATTTCCCTCAGAGAATTTTTTTTTGCTATGACACAGTTCCTACCAGTACTGTTTTACCATACAGTCTGGGGACAAGCCATCTAATATGAAAAATGTATCTATATGCCAAGGCAACAAATATCACCAAGAAGCTATAGACAAACACCTACTTATTGTAACATTGAATAACAGTCTGTTATTTTTTTGTGCCACCATTTTAAATTTTAGAAAGTATTTTAGACCCTTGGGTGGAAATATGAACCTTAGCTACTTGTCAGGTTTATATATTGACTCTAGTAGTAGCACAACCCAAAATATTTACACCAGGGCCTTTGTCTTGAAAACTAGACCACATTTATTATTTAATAATGTTCCCCTTTTGATCAACAGATTCAAGGTTTAAAAGTTATAGAAGCACAGAGGGAAGGAACAATATGACTCCCAATTTTAAAAGAATAAATTATGCAATTAATTACAGTAATAATCTAAAACTAACAATGGCTTAGATAATGTAATTTAGTATTCATGCATTCTAAAGGAATATGATGGGTATGCAATTTTATTCTTTCTCTGGTGCAGATGTCAAAATGGACAAAAAATGGATAGCTATTTTCATTTTATCCCCAGGCAGCTCTAACTCCAGTATGAAAAAGAAATCATGTATGGTAATAAGTATCAAACAAATGCTACCATAAAAGCCTTTTTATAAAAATCTTTCTTTTTTTTGTGATCTGGGCAGGAAGTAATGAAAACCCCAGCAAGTACAGTTTACAAACCTATATGAGTGAAGTTTGAAAATATTTGTCATGTAAGCTCAGACACATCTATCATTAGAGGTCAGCAGTGAAAAAGAAAACAGATTCCCAGAAGCCCTAAGGCAAAATGTTCTTGAAACAGCAAGGTCACCCAGCAGTGTGTACTCAAGAAACACTAAGGTCTATCATATCAAACAATGACAATGTGTGTACTATTGAAATCTGAAAGAGAGTGGTGGTTAGCCTCAGCATTAAAGCACTGAACTTTTTCCATCTAGGCACATCTCAACAGGGTTCTCCTTTGGCCTGATTCAACTTCCTTCACTGAGCACTGCTGAGCTGCTGTATAGGCACCCACATTGCCTTGCTTGCTACCTCAGGTTACTGTTCCTGTCTTTAGATCTCCATGTTCACTACTATAGTGTTAATTCCTCAGCATTTCAGTGAAGAGAGAGGCTCTCAGTTTACAGTTTATCTCTGTAACAAATTAATAGAAACTTTGTGGAAGGTTCTAACTCAGTTACTTTTTATTAAATACATGAAATGTAAAAAAGCCTAGAGGTACTTGCTAAGAAGAAATACTTTCAGTGCAATGGTATTCACTCTTGCATCCCCTTCCTTTAAAGTTGAATGATTCACCTTTGATGAAATACTCAGGATTTCCTCTGTTTCAATAGGGTCCTGAAACAAATCATCTCTATTTTCATTGGGAAAATGGTCAGAGACATAGAACAGTCTTTGTGCTTTATAACCTTTCACTTTTCTATGGCATAGACTCCTGATCCACTTTGACAGGTTAATACACATCACTTATAGGCAATGTCACCCCTGCTAAGCTAACTGTCTTGCACAGAAACCAACCTATTGCCCTGAATCAATTCTTTTCAGGGACAGAACACCTGAAGCCAAAGACCTGTTCTTGTCAATTCTGTGCCTGTGCTTCCCAGGGCTCTCATCCCACACAATTAAAAAAAGGAACAAAGATAAGAAGAAAGTAAGAACACTCTCAGGTTGAAATGAAAAGAAATAATCCTCAGCATCAGTCAGAACTGAGAAACTGACTGTAAACAGATTATCCAGGTCGTCACCCTTGCCATGACCCATGGAACTATTTGAGTTTTACTATTCTTGATTTTAGGATGTGTAAATTCCAAATGTCTCCCAAACTTTTCTGTGAGATCACAGTCATGGTCAGTCTCTTAACGATTATTTACTATTTCATACTGTGATTTTTTCAATATTCGTTTTCACATTTTTTTTCTGTGTTACATATTGCTACTGGCACTTGATTTATAGATACTTATTAGTACCATTTTTGCATGTTGATCTGCCTTATTTTGGTGATTCCTACATTAAGCAGGGTCAGGCAGGTTTAGTCTCTTAGATATCAATCAATAATATAAAATAAAGTAACTTATAGATATATTTGAAACTAGATCTAAATATATTGACATGTATTAAGTGACTGGCATCTGTATTGGCATGGTAGTACACAAAGCATGACACATTTATATTAACATAAGTAGAAAAGAAGATTAATGTGTTTTATCTCTTTATGTCATCACACAGAAAATCACATCTTAATCCTGCTTTCTGTGTGGGGCAAGAATATACTGTCAGTTATTAATGCTTCTATTCTGTTTCTTACACATCTGCTGGAATGCTATCAGTAGTAATATTGTAATGCTTATTTAAGATTTTCTCCCATAGAAAATCTGTTCATTCAACTTTCAGTGGAAAAAAAAAGGAATGTACCTTCCGCTCATTTCACCATCATACTTGCTCTTCCCCTGTCAAACTAAGGTAGTTCTTAGCTGTCGTCCTCTTCTGAGCCTTCATTAAATCCTCACCCTACTCTCTTGATTACTTCCATACTTGTTCTTCCCCCTCTTTCTCTTTTCATTTATTTTGGCCTGTTGGGCTTTAGATTTTGCTGACTCTTTTCGAAACTACTGTACGTCCTTGTTTCCAGAACTCTGTCCCCTTCAGGCTCTCTAGAAAAACTCCTTCAGCTTAAGCAACCTCTTGAGCAACCTCTTCACCCTTTTTCACTTGGTGTATCAGTTCTAAGGACTTTGTGCTTAACTCCATTTTCTTCTTTTTGTGTAATATACTTTGGGGTGATTTAATCTGTAGACATACATTTAACTTGGCAATTCACAGACCTCTTTCTCTACTCCATACTTGCCTCTGCCATCCACACTAAACTTCTCATATATCTCCAATGACTCCTCATGGATTCCTAGACATATCATAAAGTTAAACATGTTTAAATTGGAACTCTTTATTTTTCTCCCTACTGTATCTTTTGATTCCTGTTGGAAAGACAACTATCTTTAGATGTGTAACTTGGTACTCACCTTTCATTTTCACCTCCATTTCTTTGCAATGCTTTGAAGTGCTTTTCCTATTCATAAACATAGCTAGAAATCTTTGATAAGAGATGTGTTGGCTTGTGTTCTGATTAATAAAATATCCTTTTTTCTTGCTTACATTCAAATTGCTGCTACAGAGATCATCTACCTAACCAGCATCTTTAGTTATGTCACTATCCTTCTGAATCCTCCTTCATCTCTTTACCATATTTAGCAAAATTACTTGCCACCTCTTTCATGACCTTTCACAGACTGTTGTTTCTTGACATACTGTTGCATGAAGTGAAGGGTAAATTTAGTAAGAGATTAGAGGGGCTAGGGGCAGCTTTGTTTATCTCTTAACAGGTATACTAATTAAGATGTATTGCTATAGGTCTGACACCAAACACACACTAACAGCCTATTTGCTGTAGGTCCGGTTCCCTTCCAAGGGAGCAGTCGGATGCATGAATAGCACAATTTAAATATTATTATAGCTGTGACATCAGATTCACGAACAGCCTGTTATACTGTAGGTCCAGTTGCATTCACAAGAAGCAGCTGGATTAATGAATAACAGTTTATTTCACCTGCAACATATACAAATTATTTAAGATTGCCTGTGATAAATACACTAAGCTGCAGAAATTGCTATATATCTCAAAAATACAATTGCCATAACAAACGTAATCTCCCAGGGAAAAACAAACATACACTCAGCATAGCCGAGGCGCAAATCTTACCTAAAGGCGTCCCTTCTGGGATGGGCGAGGAGGACAAACCAAACAGTCTGTTCTTAGGATTTATTGTTTAATTCTTGTCCCAAAAAATAGGTCTGAAATAGGGCTAATATTTATACTTCAGTTTTCTATTAATGTGTAAAGTGTGGGGATGGGACTGTAGGTAAATCATTAAGTGGGCTCATGACTTGCACAAGCGCTCCTTGATGGGCTTTTCAGCCTTGATATCTTCTGACTGGAACAGGCATTTGTCTTACTGTTTTCTGTCAGACAAAGTTAACTGCTACAATAAGCAAGAGAATAGGAAGGCCAGGACTGCACCTGGTCTCACTCCACATTCGGTGTCATCACTGACCACTGGATCTTCACCCAGCCTCCGTGTCAGCTCCAGACACTAGGTGCTTATCAGCAGTGATGAGTTTTAATGGTTTGTGCTTTGTGCTCCCAATACATACTATTTGTCATTCACTAACACAAAATATTGATTCCCATTGTTATCAGACCACTGTGATAATGTCAGTCTTAATCATCTAATTATATCATTGCTTTCTAGCTTCGTGCCCTTCCAGCTCAGAAAAATTCTCTATAAACAGCCATACAGCATTTCTTTCTCCAGTTTCACATCCCTGACATTGAAGCATCTATTTGCTTTAATGCCTACCTACAAAAATAGTTGAGAACAATTAGGATACTCATCTGCTTAGAGTCCTGCTTGCTGTGTTGTCACATTATTTCCTCTAGACCCTCACTTATCTATCTCCATCTGTTGTCTTTTATCTTTTTATTTTTGTTATTATCTTGTTTGATGCCTTTCATACTGGGATTTGTTCCTTGGCTAATCCATATGAATTGCGTGGCACAAAGTAACTGCATAAGTCTGAATCCAGGTGTAAGGTGGTAGCAACACCATACTTAAGGTCAAAGGGGCAATAGAAACAGATTAATGAAGTTAACAGTTTCAATCTCAGTATGATACTTATTTTTCATTATTGTTGTTTAACATTAAAGCTCCTTTCAAAACAGTTTAAAACTGCAACTGCTGCAGAAAGACAGATTTATTACAAAATTCACAGAAACAATTTTTTACATTAATATATAAACTGCCTTCAACAAATGACAGTTTTTCAGAGATATACTCAGACAGGCAATGGAGTAAAACCAACCAAAACAATTCTCTATTCCCTTTCTCATCTATTCTTGCAAAATTCTATTGAAGATACAAAATAAATATTAAAATAATAAATATCTCCAAAAGAAATTCCTCTAGTACTACTGCCTTGGCAATTGCATATCACCATTCTTAGTAAGCCTATAGGAAACATTGTTTAAAAGCTATAGGTCTATACTTAAAAAAATCAAAAGCTTTCAAAAGGTTGTTGACATGCACTGGTCCTTTGCCCTGAATGACAGCAATGAGATGCTCAGGATACTTTCTGACCAGACAACAGAACAAAAAGCACACAGCTCTATAATTAGGTGTAAATCCTTTGGCTGAACTAAAGGCTATTATTTAGCCTGAAAATGGAGTTTGGAAATCGAGAGCTCTACATGTGCAATGCTACACATTACAGCCAAGAACATTAGGGAGTCTATTATACAGAGGCAGCCACACGCCCACACAATAAGAGCAGTGCGCTCATGTTGTCTTTCCTTTGTAAAGATTTTTGGAAAAAATGATAATAATAAAAACACATAGAGCAATTTTGAGTCAGGATTTCAAAGACTGCAAAATCATTATCTGACACAGGGAGAACTATCATATGGAAAATTACTACCTTCAGTATTACCTCGAATGCTTGGAATGCTTTATAGAAAAATAAGAAATATTTTTTTTCTTATTACTAAGCTTTCAAAAATATTTTATATGTGCGGTATCATTTGACTAGAAAGAGCAGCACTTAGCTCTACAGTGTGCCAGACACTCAGACACTGAGGTGATAAACAGTATCAGCCATTCACAGGAAGTCCTGGGAGTTGGAAACTTCTGATAATGTCTTCAGAATTTAGAAATGTCCTTTCATTTTTATCATCTTTGTGAGAAAGGAAGACTGAAATTTTAATTAGTAAAGTAAAAAGAAATGTAAAACAACCTTTCAGCACTAAAATAACAGTCAGCGAGACATTATCTAGCTCTACATCCTAGTCTTTGAGACCCTGTCATGTCACCAGGGCAATGCAACTCTTCTTTACCACAAAACAGTAGCCTATCTCTCTCTCTATTACCCATAGCATCTTCTTAAAAATGAGTGAGTTGCCCCAGCACTTCACAATGTCTAAATCAGAAGAAATTATTAGGTTTCTTCTCCCACATTTGAATTAAAACCTATTGACTTGACTTAGTGACAGGAAACATAAGGAATTGAACAGTTATGGCTCCACAATTTAATGGGGGGACTTTGTCCCTTTTTAATTCAAGTTACATTTTCTCCGTAGCACAACACAATTGTTTCTACAAAGCACTGTGACAAAGACACAGTGTCATATCAGCAGTGGCTGAAATGTTTTGAAATTTTTTCAAGGCACTTTCTACAACTTACTATTGAACCATGAAGACAGAACAAGTGCCAGAAAAGGAAAGGGGGAAAAAAAAATAAAACCAGACTTATTCCAGTACTGCAATTGTTTTAGTGGCAGAGAACTGTCTATATGGCTGCATAATTTCTTTGTTTCCACCACATAACCTTTGGAAAATCATATACAGTCCATGTTTCTTTTTACCTCTAGGGTAAGAAGCTACAGGACAGGTACAATAAGAATGTCAACCTGTCTCCATGAAGAAATCCAAATTACATTTTGAATGATAAGTCATAGATGAAATAATGAATTCAGGATTTTAGACTAGTTACTGTTATTTGAGTAGATCTTTCAGTTCTGATAATAAGAGATTAGCAAAAAAAAAAAAAAAAGGAAAAAAAGTAGGACAGTAGTATCCATTCTGGAGCTGGTAAATGATAACTACTTGGTTTTTTTTGGATTCACAAACTATTACTGGTTTTAAGTTAAGTAAATTAATGTATCATGTTTTTCTTCAAGTGGTGGTGTATCACTTGAGTGAGTGAAAGGAAGCTGGTAGGAGCAAGGGAGTGTTTGGGACACTGCAGCAAGAGATAATATCTTTACAATAATACACTCCCCATCCCTTTGAGATACCTGGATGGTGCAGCCTTCAGTTGGTATGAAGTGAGTTCGCAGAAGCACAGGGCTTTGAGCTTTTTACTGTAAAAACCAAGGCCCTCCCTGGTCTTTCAGAAAAATATTAAATATTTTAAATATTTTCATATGAAAAGCTGTGTGTTGCTCAGCAGGTCTGAAATAAAAATTCTGCCCTGCATTCTTGGAGCCAGATTTTCAGCTGGTGTAAACTGATATAGATGTTTTGTTTTCAGTGAAGCAAAGCCAATTTACATCAACTGGGAATTGAAACTACAGCTGGCAAAGCATTCTTGGATCTTGGATACATAATTAATAAAAATTAATATTAATTCACCAAATAGATCCTGTATATAATAATTGAAACATTTTCTAAATTTTCATTTGACAAGTGAAGAATCTATTTCAGTTCTATACTAAATATGCAACTGGTTTCAAACAAAAAGTATTTCTCCTTGAACAAATGTCTTCATTTATTTTTTCTAAGGGTCTTTGAAAAACTGTTTTAAAATGCTCTGCTAAACAAGACCTAGGATGGTGAATCAAAGCACTAAATGGTGGATATTTTTTAATATAATTTTTCTTCTTTTGCTCATGTGTACCCCTCTATGATTATATGATTGACATTTTTCATGAGACATGCTGAGGTCAGAGTGAGTGTGGCTCTATGCAATTAAACAGAAAGACCTCACGCTATCACTTTCTCATTCAGTCCACAAGAAAATCCAAGTTTCATAACAAGCAATGATAAAAGACAGAGCAGTAAATCTAAACAGGTTCACAGGCACCAGCAGAAGAGGAATTCTGGTTTGAACCAAAAAACAAGATGCAAATGTATAAATTTTTTAATTTACAGCATTGAAAGTAAGAAAAGGGACAGTCTCTGTGAGTTGGCAATGTGTAAGGTACTGTGAAAAGTGCATTCTTGCTGAATTGATCAAATCATTAGCAAGACTGAACATCTCTCACAATTAATTATATATATATGAACCAAATGGAGATATACACATTTTTGCTTTATCACACATGCTGCAGATTCACATTCACAGGACATAGACTTCTCTTAGGACTATGAGCTATTTTACTTATTTTGCAGTTCCATTGGTAGAGTAGAAGTTCTTAAGTGATTTTGCATGCACTGGATAATGTGGCATATGCTTTCTTATTACTGAATGGTTAATGACTTTCTAAATTAGTTTGAAGGCCTAAGGAAAGAAGGGGATGGTTAGTACATTTGACCAGTCAGTCATTAAAGTGCTTCTTGCTGGAAAGAAAACCCTCTAAGACAAAATGATACTTGGGTTTTACATTAGCAGGCTGTCCAACCCCTTTCCCAATGATTTTAGGTAATAAGTAGACTTTGAATAATCATGTAAAAACTGGAGAAAGAGATGGGGAATCCTATTTTCACCTGAAAAAGGCACATCCTGAAATCCAAACTGTATGCTAAGGACTGCTGTAGGGACATTTCCAATTAAAAAAAAACCAAAACAAACCAAACCAAGTCCAATATTTCTATTTTCTGTAGAGATAAACCACACTCACTAAAAAAAAAAAAGTAAAAATCCCCAAATTTTAATTCAGCAGGATAAGCTCTGCATTCAGAGCAGCATTCTTTGGTGGTGAAACCTAACGGATTTGAAAAGTCCAACAACTGGTGCAGGAGACATCATGTTCACACTATTAATGTTTCAGAGGTTTCATTTCAGACCAGCTTTAGTCTGTCTTGTGGACTGAGTGCTCATTAGCAGCAGGAATACATGAGATAAGCCCCTGGACCAATTTCTTCAGGAAAAAGGAATAGTTGATGAGCCCTGAGATCACGCTACAATGTGAATCAAAGTGCAATGAATGGGAACAATCAAGAAATTTGCTTCAAATGTACTCTTCTGAGATGAAAACTCTTAAGGCAAAGACACATTCTGATATTCTGAGGTATTATGAATTTTAAAAACAATATTATTTCTACCCTGAAGTTTGTAATTTTTTAATGGAAATAAGAATTTTCTACCCTCTACTCCTTCTCACAATTATTCATCCTGTCACTTTGTGGAGAGTCTTGAACTGACCAAATATTTAACTAAATGAAAGAATCTACATTTTTTTACCAATGCGATATTCTAAACAGTACCTTTTCAAATTTTTCTGTTATGAAAACAAATATGGATGGGGACACACAAATTTATGAAACTGTTTAAACAACCAAGAAATCTGAAACGAAAACAATCTGTTTCTTATCTTCTGATCATGGATTAAAAATTATGGATGTTCAAATAGTTTATCAAGTACATGAACCAGGGGATCTACATTATGTTGTTATGGTTCATCCTAGCTTAGGGCCGCCCAGTGCTGCCCAGAAGACCTGGAGAGCTGTGAAAGACTAGCTAGTAGTACGCAAACCAGTTGAAATTTAGAATTTTAACCCGTTCAGATGTGTAACTTTCCCATTACTTGCTACACTGGAATAAATGCTAAACCAGATATTAAATCATATAGTCTGATGGGATCAAACTCCTTTTAGTGTCATAACTCAGCTGCCTAAACTCTACCCAACTTCTGTGCTTAGTTTCCAGTTATCTAGTTTCAGTCCATTGATTTAGGCTAGATTTAGAGATTAGGACCCTAATCTTCACTTAATCCCTATCAATTGCATTCCATTTATTGCCTACTTTCTGTTTCACAGTTATGTGAGACAATGTCATTTCCACTGTTCTGCTAAAATGAGTAAGTTTCAAAGGAACCCATATTTTTGTGTAGACACTGTGTGACATGGGCTGCCTAGGAACTGCACAAGGTGTCAGCAATGGCCAACACTGGTTGCTTCATAAGAGAGAAGAGACTTCCCCTAGTCCACTTTCCTGTGGCTATGACCTATCTATGATCTGCCTGGTATATTTTGTGTTTTGGCTTCTGATCCTTGCTTTTAATCTCCAAATTTTTTTTCAAAGCAACCATAGATCAAACTCTTTGGATGCTAGCATTCTTTTTCAAAGAAAGTGAAATCTTTTTGGCACAGAGGCAAATATCTTGTTTGAAAGACTTTGCCACACTAAGTAGGTAAGCTCCATACTTCTCCCACCGTGAATCTCTTCCTCTGTTCACCACTCCCATTTTTTTACATTTTGCTTACTTTTTTTTTCCTCTCCTGCTGCTTGTTAAAGCATCAGGGAGCTGCCTGGTCTGTACCGGCAGTTTCACTGAAGTCCATGGTAACTTTCACCTTCTTGGAATCAGGCACATGAAAGCTCCTTAAATTCAGGAAAAAAAAAACCCACAGCAAAGGCAACTCACCACAGTATATTTAAAAGCTTTTTGTTCTCAAGGATGAGCATGGATGTCATGAGCATGAATTTTATTACTGAAAAATTGATCTCCCTGATTGTATACAAGAGATGCCTAAAATACCTTTGGACTTCTAAGGCCCACAGAGAGTTTTGCTAATGAAACCCTTAAAATACTTTATACATTTCATAGTCTTGCTAAGTGTTTTGACAGATAACAATGGGGATGTTTTCAGTAAAAATCCTCTATGTCATTTGTTCCAGAAAAGAAGGACAAGCATGATTCTGCTTCTTCAGATATCTAAAAGTGAAACATTATCAGAGGCTAATTATTTCTCTTGCCTCAACCAAGCACCATCTCTGCATTTCAGGGTCAAAGTATCTACATCTACAGAAGGTCTATACTTTGAAAAATAACTGCCAAAAGTAGATTACCAATCAATCACATACTATTTTAGCTCTATAGCTAAAATATGACACAGCTATATATGACACAGTAATAGACAGCTGTTTGGGAACTTCTTTTTAGCTTGAAACCCTACTATCTACAGCACACTTGATGGTCCTAGATGGATGATCTCTTGGCTGACTCTGAGCCTGGGTGGAGCTGTGCCATATGAACACATGTGCCATCTAAATTACTTGGCCAGTATTGCTAGGGGTTCAGTGCCAAGTGACCGTAGGTTTAGACAGGCAGCATACATAATATTGTAAATTCTGGCTCCTTTGTAAAAAATCTTATCCTCTCTGACAATGCTGAAAAACTGGCTTCACTTGCTATCCAACATGTGATTGCACCTGTTGGTGATTACAGAAATCCTCCTCCCAGCCAAATTCTCATAACAATAAATGATCATTCAAATGGTGTTAGGCAAGGCAGATCCTCATCTACCTAGGAAATTAAACCCCCTTAATTTAGTTATTAGAAAAATAAGTGGGTGTCTTCCAAACTGAAAGGTCTCCAGGGGCTCCTCAATACAATCACAAAGTCTGTTTTGGTATGTCTGACCTCACTGTGACAAGTCCAGTTAAACAGTTTTTTCAAAACACTACAGTGCAGTATCAGCACACCATTTAGGGAGCCACACCTAACATCCTGTCTACCTGTGTTTGCCTCCCAAACTTACCCATAAAAGCTGGACAACTATCCCATTAAGTTTCATTTGTAGATAAGCTGTCCAGAAAAGATGCAGAATTGCCAACAATTCAGATAATGTTTGCACAGAGTGCTGATGGGTAGAAATCCCGGCCAAACTGCTTATGCAGGCACAGTTCTGGGAATTTTTTGCTCTACAAAATAATTAGCTTATGAAGTCACTTACTGGAAGACAATCAAATACCAAACCCTAGCTTCCAGTGAGGACACAACAAAGCCAAGTAGTGTGGTGCTATTACTTTGTCACCTAGGTTGTATCTGTCACAGTTATATGTAGGTGCAGGTTTGTGAGAAGAAAGTTTACTAAGCATGTGTGTGAAAGAGTGTGTGTGTATATGAACAGGTTAAACATTATACTCTCACTGGCTGCAAAAAGAAACAAAAGCATTGCTGTGTATGAAACCACTGCAGTCCCTTGCAGGACTTACTGAATGCTGCCACTTACATCAGTGATCAGTTGTGAGACTACTAGAGACAAAGCAGAATTACTGTGACCACCACACTTCATCCTGACTCATACTGGGACATGCCACAATAACAATGGAATGAACTCCTACTTCATGGTTGCTTATCATCATTCCTCACACACAAAATAGACAGAAAGACAAAAACTGGATGTCAACTTACACATTATTAACTGAAAACCTACTAAGGTGAGCTAAGGTGAACTTCAGTTTAATATGAACTGGCATACATTACCCTAATTAAACAGTGAGACACTCAAGGAAGCAAAGAGGTTTCTTAATTAACTCAGATGATGCCAAAGAGCTTTTTCCTGAGGCAAAGCCAAAAGCACTTAATGCTTCAGTGCAGACAACTTTTGGAAAGCAGTATTCTTTCTCTTTTCAAAAAATATCAAGTACAATTTTTAACCACTTAAAGAAAAAAAAGCAGTTCCATTCTTGTTTGGGAGGATTTTAAGTCATACTTGTTGATTTAAACATTATTTACATCCAGAGACTCAAAAGCAGTTAAAGGACTGATCATCAGATACTCCATTATCCACTTAAAATTCACTAGTTTATTTTCTGCTTATTGGCAGAATTTAAATATTACTGCAATTAGATACATTTTTTTCAATGCATAACAATAAAATTTCAACCAACTCTGTCCCATTTTTCTAGGTTTTTAGTCACTGCTCAACACCACAGTCTTTTACTATTTTTCAGCAATCCAAGGAACAATGCAGTTAATGTTTTGTATGTATTTGTTTTCCTGGAGTATCACCACAGGGAACTGGGTACATGGTCTTGTTCCAGTAGGAATATTTGTTTGCTGTTTACATTAACACAAATTTAGATATGTGCCAGGATAACAAGGTCAGAGAACTGTCCCTCTCTGAGGAATGGTAAGCAGTATAGTAGCTGCTTATTCCTGTTAAAATGAGCAGCAGCAAAGGAAGATTTTTAGAAGCAATGAATGGAAATGTACACATACAAACACAGATATGCAGACACACACGCACATTTTATGTATATGTAAAAAAATTTCTGTCTTGAAAGAGCCATAGTGGAATAATTTCCCGAAATGAGGATACTTCAAACATCTTTAGCTCATCACCTCAATACCATAAATTTATTCTACAGAGAGAAACCTCAATAGGCAAGTAAAGAACTGCTTTGTCTCTGTCTAGGCTCTGTCTGTCTTGCTCTGAACCAAATCATAATCATCAAGACAAACTGACCACCTAGAAAGAGATAACGCAACATGGGACAGCAGCCTCTGTAGCATCAAAATAACTTAGGAACACAAGACACATTCAAACTCATAAAGATTTTTCCTCCCAAATCTCTTTGACACTTTTAAAAATCTCCTGCAGTTTTGGATTTATTCTCTCAGAGTTACCCAGGCAATTCCACTCACTGAAATGGAATCATTCGTGATTCACAGTGGAGTGCATGAGAGGAATATCATACCCTTCATCTCTACATGACAAAAGAACGTTCTTTTTTCCAAGGGAGAGTTTTTAATTTAAGTGCTCAGAGTCGGAAATGGGAGCATGGAACCCCTGAGGCTTTGAACAAGTTTCTTAATCTTGCAATTCCAGGCTCTCCATCTGTAAAAAACGGGGGTAATAGTTTCTCGCACTGTTACAAATAAACAACGAGAGTGCCTGCTGTCTCCTGCCATGGGACTGGTGTCTTACTGCCTGGGCCAAGAACAGAAAAGAGAATTCTTACCAACTCTTTTGCTCATAGTGACTACAACGAATGCCATTCTGTAAATCAAATATGCAATGTATTCAGGAGGTAGGTTGAATACAAGTACTGCTTTGGGGGTGTAAAAACACTGTATTAACTGGCACTTGATCTTCATATTATTTTCCAGTTCTGGCAGTGACATGTAATTATTTGTAAAATTGTGGAGGATACACATCTTCTGATATTCGTCTCTTAAGGATTACTAATATTCCTGCTGAGTCATACCTGGACTGCACCAGTGGGAAATACATTTACTAGCTCCTAATTCAAAGCAGATTCTTTTGTTACTTGAGATGTTGATGCAATTGGTTTCACAGTTCATCTTTTATACCACTGTCAGCAAAAACTACCTTCAATATTATGCTCTGGTGGGCACATAGTGTCAGTTTTCAACCTGCTTGCATTGCAGCTGTACCACTCCCTAGCACTCAGAGATTTCTACTTAATTGTATGGGTTTTCTGGCTCATAGTTCATAAGCAAGGTTCAGTATCATCTGGTGCATGCAAGCAACTCACTGGGGTTGTGCAGGCCACTCAGCCTTGATTTGCCTATCTATGGCCCTATCTATGCAGAGCTGACAGATGGGGAGCTGTGTAGATGGCTGAGCCTTGAGTTGTCCATAAGCCCCAGGCCAAACAGTGCAATGCTGCACCACACAAAGAAATGAAACCTGAACTGAGCCTTGCAGTTCCTCAACAAATGGTATGTCAAATTGAGTCTCAATTCAAACCACTTTCTCAGGCTTCCTGAGAAAGTAAGATAAGGAGAAGCTGGAGGGCTTCAGTGGTGGTTTCAGCCAACAAGACAACTTTTGTGTCTCCAGACACAATCCAGTCGGGCATAGTTTGCCACAATCACCTGGAGGGTTTCAGCCACAACCTTGTGTATTCAAACTGTATAATCAGTCACATAAACTAGGGGATAAAAGTGCTAAGGTTTAGCTTAGATTTTGGGAATTACCTCTCCAATGCTCACCTGTATGGAGACCCTTCCCACTTGGTCAGGACATTGGCCAAGGTGACTTTTCTAAGATTGAGAATCCTTACCTGGAGTGGTAAGTGAATATTTAGCATGTTGTAAGTTTGCAAACACAGGTGATTAACTAACACATGTATAATATTTAGCATGCTTTATAATATGTTATAGTGTATTCCTGCTTTTAAGTTGTAATAATGCATTTTTCCACTGTATCCATAAAAACCTGTGTTAGTGGTGTATTAGACTGCTGATGGTTTGCTTGAGCCTTGGAGTTAAACCTGGAGTTCAAAAAATCATTTGCTTAAACCTCACAGTCCAGTCTATTTTGCCACACTTAGGGACCATAAGCAACATTTATCCTAACATGCAAAGCATCAGATAAGTGAAAAGAGAGAGACCTGTTAGCTCAGTAGTTATTGCCAAATTGCTGGGTATTTGGATGAGCTCTCTTCATAGCCCTCTTTCTTTCTTTTCCAGGGTGGTAAACACAGTTCATTGCCTGTGACAAGGAAGACACTTTCCAGCATGCCCTTTCTGGCAACATCATGGGAGAAGAAGCCTTATGTATGTTTTGCCATGTATGACCCTCCCAGAGCCAGGAGAAACTGTAGGGTAAATACCTAGGGTAAATACGCCTTCTAGCATAAAGGAAATACAGTCTTGACAACAGTATTGAATTGATATTGATAAGTGCTGTGTGCCTGCACTGAAACCTTTGTCATTCTGGAAAATTTTCACTGTTGTGAAACATTAATTGACTTCTGTAGTAGTGGTGGGTTGACCCTGGCTGTTTGCCAGGTGCCCACCAAAGCCACTGTATCACTCCCCTCCTCATCTGGACAGGGAAGAGAAAATGGGGAATGGGGGTTGCAGTCAGTTCATCACATGTTTCTGCTGCTCATTCCTCCTCGGGGGGAGGACTCCTCACACTCTTCCCCTGCAGCAGTGTGGGTTCCCTCCCACAGGACAGTTGTCTATGAGCTTCTTCAGTGTGAGTCCTTCCCACAAGCTACAGTTCTTCATGAACTGCTCAAGCATGGGTCCCCCTTGGGGTCGTATGTCCTGCCAGCAAACCTTCTCCAGTGTGGGCTCCTGGATATCTGCCCCACTGTCAACCTCCATGGGCAGCAGGGGCACAGCTTGCCCCACTATGGACTTCACCAAGGGCTGCAGGGGAATGTCTGGCATCTGGAGCACCCCATCCCAACTCCTTCACTGACCTTGGTGTTTTCAGAGCTGTTTCGCTAACATCTTGTCACTCCTCTCTCCAGTTGCTGTTGAGCACCATATTTTTTCCCTTTTCTTAATCATATTACTACAGCAGTGCTACCATCACTGCTGATGGACTTGGCTTTCACAAGTGGTGGGTCTGTCTTGGAGTCAATTGACACTGGCTCTACTGGACATAGGGGAAGCTTCTAGCAACTTTTCATGAAAGCCATCCCTTTAGTCCCTCTGCTAACAAAACCTTGCCATGCAAACCCAACACAGTATTAAATACCGAAATGAACATGACATGTTAGTGTGTTATTTGTCTCACTGTTTTGTTTAGCATTTATATTAACTTTTCCCCGCTATATTTAAGTTGGCAACAAACTCCCAGTAAGAGCCAGGGACTTTGCCAAAGTGACTGATTTAATTTGTTCTCAGACTGTGTGGGACAAAGCCGTGACATAAAATGACCACTACCATGAAGCACCTCATTATTTTTTCAGTGACTGAAAATGACAAATAACACCTTCTTACTAGTGCTTGTATGAAGGCTGCCTAAATCCCCATCTCTCTCAATTATCCCACAGAGCTTGAAGAATTTGAAAACTTATATCTCTCTGTCATTCACAAACTTTTACAGACTATCAATACTCAAGATGACAGAATGAGAGAGATATTTTGAAATGCAGATGTTTTAAAAGTCTCATATTCCTGAATTAAAAAATTTAAAAACAGGAACAAAGCTTCATGTTTGGGTGCAAATGAAACCATGAAGTAGGAGCAGAAATAACAGCAAGAAATCAGTCTATCAGCAGAAGCTGCTGCCTTTCTTTTCGAACTCTTCTAGTGAATCTTAAAATTCAATAAGTTTCACTGTATTAGTGAATCATCATTCTGCTATTTATTAAATTCTTTTGTAGTCACAAAATCCTATCAAGGGTCTCCTTTCATTTTAAATCTATCTGTCAGACTTCATTCCCAGGACCTACAGACCACTTTTATGATAATAATGCTGAGAAATCTACATTAAGTTGGATATAAAGAAAATGGAGAAATCCTTGAAATCAAGCAGAGTTCGTCTCTGTTAAACTGCAATAACCTTCTGTACACTTCAGCTGAATACTGTTTGTAATATCTTCCCTTGAGTACTGCAGTAGTGTTAGATATTAGTATTTGAGCAAATTGAATGGAAAATAATGTAACATTTCTTTTGGCTCTACCTTCTACTGATATAAGGCATCCTTGTTTGTCTTTTTAATTTAGCTTTTTAAACAGAAACACCACACAAGGAATCTTTGCTGCACTGCCAAATCAAGTATATAGCTACAGGATGTGACACAGAAATGGCACCTATTTGCTCTTGCACTAACATAAAAAGCAGTTCCTTCTCTCCTAGATATAATGGAGGTGGAGGAACAGTGGTGTCCCTCAGAAACCTAGGGCAAAACTGTTTTGTTGTGGGTAGGAATACACGCCAAAATACATCTATGACCATTTAAGAAAAAATATTTTCCAGTCTTCTCAGTTAACAGAGTGGAACAGCTCTTAAAAAGTACCTTCCTACTGTCCTACCTCTGTCCTCAAAAGTTCTACACACTGTTTCTGACCACTCTTCTCCTTTCCTGACTTTTCCCTTCAACAATCCAATTCCAGGGCCAGCAGTGTGCTTTGTGGATCTTGGGAAAGGGGAAGCTGGGCCATGGTCATGCTTGTCACCATTTTTCCAGTTGATCTTGCTACCTGTAGCAGATCTTTCATGCCTAGCCATGTGCATGTTACTGTGATTCATAAGAACTGTAAATATATATTGACAAAGTAGATAAAATATAGATATGTGCAAGGATGGTGGCTCTTTTGTTTTCTCAGTAATATGTCTTTCAGTACTTTTTTGAAAATAAAAAGTTTGAGCTCTACCTTATTTAACAAAGAAACTATAAAATTAAACTGAATTGATTCATGAACAAAAGCAAATTATCCAAGAAAATCCAAAGAAATTGATGAATTCTCTCTTTATGGTTCAACTAGTAAAACTAGACTCTTCCAAGGAATTTTTGCGGTTCTTCAAAGACCCTGTAGAAGAAACTAATGCCTGTTGTCATCCTTGCACCACTATGTGGTAAATAATAGTCAAAAACATTTTCCTGTAGGCTGATGTACAAGCAAAAGAGAAAATGCCATACTACATTAATCCTCTGAAGAGCTGCAGTAGGTTCTTATGGGAATTCAAACACAAAACCAGAGAGATGAATCTTGAATAAATACGTTTGACTATTAAGTAATGCAAACAGAATAGGATGACTTGAATGCCTAATGCTGAAGGATGTAAGTTTACTTGATAGACCCAAGAAATTTTTCCAGATCATTTCATCCTTGTGAAATTGTTCACTGTGTATGACTGATAAAAATTACTGCTTTGACTCAGACTTGTCCAGAGGCAGGTTTGACATGGAGCTGGGGGATCTTCTCAAACCCTCCTACAGAAGCCATGCTAGTAGCCCCTCTGCTGCTACAAAAACCTGACCAAACACAAACCAAACACATTACAGAATCTGTAAATTGAAACTGCTTCAGATTGAGAGTCATAATGCTGCCATCTGGAAAAGTCTAGATGTGAGCTGGAAGTCTGGATCCATATTTTTGTCTTGGAGTCACATCTGCTCTTTTATATACTTTCCCGTCCCACAGGAAATAAGGAATAAAATCTTGACCCCATTCAACTTAATAAGAGCTTTGATACTGACATCAGTGGGGCTGGGGTTTCACAAGTAAAATGTGTTTCAGTACAATAATTTTAGATCATGTTACAAAGCTCCCATTAGACTTGAGCTGAATTAAGGGGAAAGACAACACAGAACCTAAGAACAAAAAACCCATTATTTTTAGGAAATTCTGCCAAATAATAAACTAGCTACCCCCTTAAAGTTTATGATCTAAGGTTCTACATGTCATCTGCTTCATGAACATTTGCATGCCCAGTACAATGAAATGTCAGAACAGACACATCCCCTTACAGAGCTTATACAGTTCAAGTAAAAATATCAGGTATATTCAAGTGTGAATATCAGACACAAGCATACTAGTTCCACATATGAAAGGAAAATCTGCAAACTTATGGTCAGCTACTGATGCTAAAATACATTCAGAGTTCACACTGTCTCCCACCAATATACAACTAGATTCTCAAAGAATCGCTTAGGCTGTGAACGCTAATTACTTACTTTCATACACTATTCCCACAAGCTGAAACAATTTTTAAAAGACCCTCTCTTATGCATTGAGATAACATGGTATAATATAATGCCAAGCAGCTAAATCCAATATAATTGATAGATTAACCCCAAAATATTAATAGGTAATAATGGAATAAGAAAAATACTTTCATTTATAAGGTTATCCAGGAAAAAAAAAAAAAGTTATTTTCTAAATGCTGCATAAATATGCAAAAATTACATTCTACAGGATGCAAACAGAAATTTCTAGGAAAAGAAAAAAAGGCTCTTCTTTTGTCCTATGCTTTACAATAAAATGTATTTTAAATTATAGAAATCTGTGGCCTAGAGATGTTCAAGGAACCATCCTATTCCCATTAGATCACTGATCCAAATTCTAGCGAAGCCATTACTGTCTGACTTTTGTTTTCACACAAAATATTTAAAAGGGGACTAGGAGTCACTTGTAATTTATATTGAAAGAAAGACAAGTTCCAGTGAAGAGTCAGCATTTCTCTTCTATGAAAAAAAGAATTAAGAACTCACTACTATAAAAAGTACATTTGATTTAGATTCAAAATTTAAATTGATTAAAAATATTATTTATTACAAGACTGCTTCTAAGGAGTGCAAAATTGACCAAATGGAACCATAAATGCTAGCATCCTCTTTTGTTCATCTAATTCATCACAAAGCGAAAGGCATACTTTTTACTAATTAAAACCTTGCTCCTATACAATTTTTAATGATCTGTTAGAAATCAGCAACTCAGATTACCCCAGATTACCTTGTATTCTTCCCTTCATTCTTTCCTTCCCTGAAAGCAAAGAATCCAACAGAACCTCACTATAGGTAGATAATTACATAATAAGGAAGTATGAGTATTGCTTTCCAGTATAGTAGATGACTAAAACAAATACCACAGGTCTCAAGAATATATTTTTATATTAGGATCAAAATTCAGTTTCTTTAAATTTATGAATTCAAATGGGTATGCCCTGAATTTGTCTCTAGAAAAATATTTAATTTAGTATTTCTCTTTAGCTAGTGAAAAATATAGGCTACTCTTACCTACTTCCACCCTCTTCCAATGAGAAATCCGCCTTATAAAAAGAATACTTGTTTCATGATTTAACTAGATTTCTTCTTCATTTATGATAATTACAATTTCTGTCTTACATGTATATTTTATTTTCTCCATTTTATATTTGGTTCACTATCTCTCTGGTTATTTAGAAGTCACTTGAAAACCATTCTTATTGCTATACTGTGATTTTGTTGTCTTTTATGCATTATTATCCATAAAAATTACTTTTTTTTTTTTTTTTCAATTTACTCCTAACAGAAAAGCATATCAATTTCATATTCTTTAACCATATAAAGAAGCAATCCTTGCTTTAAGGGTTCAAAGACCAAAGATCAGATTCTATGTTTTTGTATAAAAAGATTTATTTGATGAAATTCCATTTCTCTATTGTTCACATAACTTCCCTTTCATATGCCAGCAGTGATAGCAGTATTAATCTCCACACACAGTCACATAACATTTAAATTCTGCCTAAGCGTATCTGAATAATCTTTTCCTACAGCATTTCTGGGGAGCAGAGTTGTCAGCAAATCAATATATAGGCATACGTCTGCATGTCTTTGTCCCTAGTTGGTTTGGGGTTGGCAGAATTTATTTTTAGCCTGTGCTCCTGTTTAGTCAACATCTCTGTCCATTTTCCCTAAAAATGCATGGATAGGTATATCTTCACCCATGGCAGAACTACTGTAATTATACTACCAAATAATGACTCCTTTTCAGGTCTATATATATGTCAGGGTAATGTAGATGTAAAAGAGAAGGTGGTGGTCTGACCAAGTCTTTTTTTACTGGAATTGCCAGTAAATCAACATTCATTTAACATGGAAGTAATTTAAAGCAACTTTCTATAAAAATAGAAGGAACATATAACCAATCTTCACTCTTTGAAAACATGGGATCTAAAAGTCAATTAATAATACATCCTAGACAACTTACTTTTGATTCTTCATGTTAAAAAGTGAAGATCATCAAAAAGATGTTCAGTTAATGTTAAAAAATAGTAAACTAGGTTTGGATGTATGCATAAGTAGGAACAAGATGAGTTGCTCCTTTTTATTCCATGTTAACATTTAAGCTGGCTGAAAGTTTTAATATTTTAATACATGCTAAAAACTCTAATAAGTAAAACATTTCCCTGTGAGCTTCTTGATATACCACCATGGCTTTCAGCAACATGTTCTCTACATAAGTCTCTTCTAGTTTACATATTCTGTCTATCATGCTGTATGTTTTGGGTTTGTATATTGGAAAAATAAATCCTTTAATCCTCTGTTTGTACTATTTAAAGTGACTCTAAGACAGAGCCATCTCATTCAAATGAATCACTTCCTGTGGATGTTCAGTCATATCAACTGCCTTCAGTGGAAAAAAAAAATCCAATTGTAGCTTACTGGTGTCAGAGTTTTAGGAGACAACAATCTACTGGTGATAATATCTATAAATAGACAAAAGCTATGGTGGCCCGGGTTCTATTTCGCTTAGTGCACTATAAAAAGAAAATTGTTCACTGAGTTCCTACCAACTACATCAATAATTACATTTGAGGGAATGGTTTCCATGATGGGGCTGCCTGGTTCTTCCAACAGAAACTTCATCATGAGTAATGGCCCAAGTGTAGCACACTCATGTTGATGTTTTGAGTCCAGGTTGAGTTAGCAAAACACAGAGATTCTTCAGTTCAAGGTTCATGGATGAGTATCATTTTTATGGCAATGGGATGAGCCGTAACAGTGAGCAGTTGGGCTTGCACTCTCCTGGGCACTGTACAGACATGGAATATAAAGGCAGTTCCTTGCTTCAGAAAGCTTAATACAGTACCAAGCATGGACTCCCACAGTGCTATTTTTGCAAACTGTATTTCAGATTGTATCCACACTGAAAAGAACTTTACTGTTAATTCACCTTTTAAAAGAGCAGGATATTATGCAAGCTTTTTATACATAGGCCTGAAAATCTTGGTGCAGAAAAAAACCACATAATTCAAATTAATTAAACTTAAATCCCTACAGAGTCATTGACTACAGGAGAGGCCAACAGGCTTGAATAAAGCCAACTGCCAAAGAGCTTAGGCTGCTTTGTAAACAGAGGTCCTTAAGGGATAATAGAGTAAGGACTTGTGTGAGTGTAACAAGCAGAAAGTGTTCTACTTGGGTGTCACTTTCGAATTTCCAAAGTGTTCTGAATAATTTCTTTGAGTTTATTCAGGGCTGCCAAATGTACACTAATAGCCTAAGGATACTCTCTGCAAGCTTCTGATTGACTCAGATTGCACTCAGGTCAAATACCTACTCTTAGCCACTAGCAGCTGGTGTTTTGTTAATTTTCTTACCTTAGAAAGCACAGGCAAGTCCTGTGGAATACAGTAACATTAGCAATTTACAATTCTTTTATCATGGTTTAAAGTATTCTGGCTGTGACAGCCATTCCTTATGGCTGATTTGTTTCTGAATGATGTTACATTAAGAGGCTAAAATCTGTTCCTCCAAACTTTTGCCTCTGCAGAGAAAGAGGGAACCAGTATGGAGCCTTTTTTCTGGATTCTTTTATTATTATTATTACAATCTTTCTTTATATTCTTTTATACTCTGAGGCCTTTATTATTGCTGTAAATTTTCATTTATTTATCTGATAAACTAGGAGCTGAACAGGGTTGACCTGACTCAAAATGAACACTAACAATCTACTAGAGACCATTGTAGAAGCAAGAATCAGCTAAAATGCAGAAGCATGTCAAAGGTCCTCCTTGGGGCATTACACAGTTCTACATTGCCCAAGTACTACAAAGAGTGAAAAGTTGAGGATCTGGTTCTTAGCTGTTAAAAAATGAATTCGTAAAATATTTCTGTATCTGGTATGGCAGTTAAAACATTTGCCAGAGTAAATCCCCTAGAAGACCTATCCTGCACAGGGTAAGTCTTGAAAGAAAAGAAAAGGAAATAATTAAGCAGAAACCAAACTAAACTAGATATTTGGAATAATATGTTACTGTAACCATCCTGCTTCCTTTCCCTCACTCCCCTTCTTCTGTACATCATTTCCTTTCATCATGCCACTTATGAATTTTCTGAGGCATGGATTATAATTTTTCCATGGTATTACTGATGTAGAGGCAGCAGGTAAAATGGTGACAAACCAAATGCAAGAAGTATATGACTGCATGTTGGAATTATGACTACAGTTCTCCAACAGCTGCACAGTGACAAAGGCCTGACGCTGCTCAATCATGATCTAAACCACTGTGATTCTGCCAACTCAGTTCAGTTCCAATGACGTGGCAATATAATTGAAGTTTCACCAGTGAGAGGATATTTGTACCTATGAATGTGTTGGGCAGATTAGATAATAAACTCTTGAACAATAATTTATCACTGCAGCTCTTGTACTTTTGGGGTATTTTTTGATTGATAAGTGTTTCTATAATCTTTTTTAATGAAAGCAGACAGTCTGATGCTACTTGTGATATGAGATCTCTATTTAGATTATGTACATTCACTGAACAACAAATTAGGCTGGTAGAACCTAGTGTTTCCTTTATCATGCTGTTTTATCTGAATTAGGAAAAGAAATATCACTGTACGATGTGTATGAGCATGTGTTCAGCAACTTCTTGTAAGTGAGGCTGATTAGATGCTGCTGTGAACAAATGCAAACCAACAGATTCAAATGGTTAAAAAGCTTCTTATGGCACCTTGAAGAAATGTAAACTTGGAAAAATTGATGCAGGTAACGTCTACGGTGTAATTCTGGCAGCTGGGCTCCCATCTCATCCCTGTTTCTGGCTTTGATGTAGATGCTGTTTCAAATACAACAGAGTGACTTGGGTTGGAAGAAAATTGAAAGAGCAAGAACATGGAGCATGAACATTTAACACTATATGGCACACATTGTGCAAAACCAGACAGCATTCACCATATAACAAGTAAAAATTACCAGGTGTGTTAGACAGACACTGCTCTGCAATTTGGAAGACTTAACAATTTTTAGTATTATAAATTTTCTCTTAGTGATGTAAGTCAGACTTCAGGGGAAAAAAAAAAGTAACTATTTAGCTCTCACAAGAGGCTTTATTTCCTTGACTACTAGGTATAAAGTGTAATGTTCTGATATATTAACTCACCAACACATTGAGAGACCTTGATTTTAACACTAGTAGTATGTCAGGATATTACTAATTTTATTCTCTAATAATGATGATTCTTGTTTGAATGTACAGGGTTCAATTTGTTGCCCTGCATGAGATTTAGAAAAGAGCAACCTAATGACTTTGTTGCAGTTTTCTGTTTCTAGACTGCTGAATAGTGATTATACACTGCAGTCAGGTCAATTTGCTCATGAAATGTACGATACGGTGTTATTCAGTCACCTTCACCATTTGGAGATATCAATGAAGAAAAATGTTTTAGAGCAAAAATCTTCAAGTACCCATCCATTTTTTAATATAAGCAAATGCTTTATGAAATAAATAACAACTGATTAAAAATTGTGTAATGATTTTTTGGTTTGTTTTGCTTTATCTTTGAAGCTTTGACATTTTAATTTCTAAGCTCAGTCAGATATGTCAGTAAAATAGCATCAAAGATAATTTTAAATTTAAAAAATCTTAGTAATTCTAGCAAAGAAACAGTTTTGGCCACCTTCATATACTAAATAGCATTCTGTAACAGAAATAGCTCTACTGGAGTTGATACAGTTCCTGTGATTGTATTTACTGATAACATGAAAAGACTTATTGTACTAATGTCAAGGAACACCATTCACAAGCGGGTACGTGCTGCACCAGACACTGAGCAAGCACAAAAACTTCCACACATTAAACAATCATAAGTAAAAGGATGACTTAAGTTGCCATCACTGTAAATGTTGCTATCATAGTCTAACTCTTGGGAATATAACTACCCCTTTGAAAACACTCAGCCCAACCTCAATATGACTTTAATCCCATGTAAACTCTGTCTTGAAGGCCCTGAAGTAAATTAATAGTATGTAAAACCATCTGAAAAGTACAGTGTCTTAAAGCTTTGAGATTACAGACCACCATCAGCCCTCAAAATGTCCTGTATATCCTCAATTTCAGGGGCAAGCACTAGAATGGCATTACTTCTGACTCTGCGGACCAGCTATAGTAAATGCCAACATACTTGTGTGCCACAGTCCAATCACTGAACATCAGCGAACTAATCTATTCTAGTTATTCAGTAACAATGACAGTCTACAACTGATTTTAATAGTTTGAGCTAAGCTTTTCTTTATTAAATCTTAGCAAATTTTAAAAAATGTTACATACTAAAGGAGTGATATGGAAGCCTACTGCATGGCTTTCCTGGAATCTCAAAACTAAATAATTTTCTACATAAAGTCCTCCCCAGTACCCAAGACTCATAAAATAATTACTAGATTTCTTTGCTCTTAATGTCTCTGTGACACTTATTTTGTCTTTCTGAAAGACAGGTGATTTCTCTATTCTTCACCCCCATAATATTCTTTTGTTTTCCCTCTACTGGCTTTTCAGTGAATTCAGAAGAGGAAAAAAAAGGCTGATATTACCATTTTTTTGACCCAACAATGTGTTAAAAATCAGTTAGACAACCCATTAGACACACCATACGCTTCACAAAAGTGGGTGATTAACACTTGTGTCAAATTTCTCCAAAAATATTTATAATAGTTCCCAGACAGTTGACTAACATGAACCAAACAGGTTCTATCAGTATTTCCTGATAGATTTTATCCAACAATGTGATAAATACCTGTTTCAGACAAAAAAAACCAGAGTCTGTAGTTTCCAGCATGAGGAGGGCCTTCAGATAATACCAATTTTTGTTTATAACTCTGTGCCAGACTGGCTTTCTTGATGTGTTCCTGGTTATCTTAAGATCCTATTATCTCTTCTCCCGCTTATCCTTTCAACAGAGACACTTGCTGAGAACATTATAGTTGAGGAAAAGAATAAGCTATTTTTCTGTTCAAGCCATCTGTCTGTTTTAACAAATTCAGCATGGTCTCTCTCCTTTTCTCCTCTTTTAAGTTTCTTAGACACCTTTGGGATATTTACTGGACAGAGCTGGCATGGGCTGGGGAGATAGGTTTGGTAGATTCTCCTTTTTCAGGCTATATGCACAAAATCAAGAAAGCACAGGACAAGGAGACTGTCTTCTGCCTGAGGAGCCTCGAACCCTTGTGTCAGAGGAAATGCCCTGAACACCACTGCATGTTTAGAGAAGTCTCCTTGAAAGTACTTCAAAAACCATCAGATGAACAGTGTTGGATAAGTGTTTCCTACCTCCTGGAGAGAAGGGAAGTTGCAGTTCCTCTTTCTACTTTGTTGATTTGACTTTAATCTAGCCCAGCATTTCTGTTGCTTTGTTTAAATCAGAAATACTTCTTGCTACAGAAGAGAAACACACTGTTTTGGTCCAAATATTTTAATATGATATTATGTTGTTTTCCTATGGTGACTCGAGGCTCTATTTCATTAGACAGCTGAACCAAAAGATCGGTCATTGATGTGGTCACTTTATGTATGGATCAGAGGAATAATCAGTGGAGAAAGGAGTAATAAATTGATCCAGACTCAGAACACACTTTAGAAAAATGACCCATCCTTGACTGTCCTCTGTGATACAAGTACCGAGCTCCATTGATCAGATTTCTCTCATGAAAACTCACCAACTTGATTCAAAGGGAAGAACAACAATATGTCTGAATAGTAAAGGAAGTCAAGTCCTATGAAGGATGGAGACTCTATAGTATTTTAGGTACAGTAGTATTTAAGATGAAGCAGTCAATTTGTTCTTTATGCAAACAGAAATACATTTTCCAGCAAAGACTTAGAAACAGTGAGAATCATCCATCCATCACAATAAGAAATATCACAAAAATAAAAAATAATCTCCCTCAAATGGGAAATAATCTCAATAATCTCAGAAGCAATCTCAATAACCTCAACCTTTTCAGTTTCTGTGACCTATCTTTCACAGAAAAGTAATGAAACCTTTTGATAACTTTTTGTTAACTATTCCTTCAAGAATTTCACAGAAGTGCAGTGAGGATTGCCACTGGAGGGATGTATTGGGTCTGACTGAGCTAGGTCAATTTTCCCCACAGCAACTCTCCCAGTGTTGTGCTTTGCATTGAGAGCTGGAAAGGTGCTGATAACACACCCGTGTTGTGGCTAGTGCTGGGCAGGGCTTGCACAGCACCAAAGCTGGTTTTCAACATTCCCCTCCCTGCAGTGGGATGGGGTGGACAAGATCTTGGGAGGGGACATGAATGGGACAATTGACCCAAAGTGACCAAAGGGATATTACATACCATATGATGTCAGCTGAACTATAAAAGCTAGGAAAAGGACGTCACCTGCTGAGGGGAAGTAGAGATTAAATCTTTGTTTTCTCTCACTTCTGCCCGTGGCATTGCTTTGCTTCTTCATTAAACTGCCTTTGTCCTAACCCACAAGTTTCATCTCATTTTTCTTCCCCCCTAGCCCAGCTGAGAGAGGGGGGAAGTGATAGAGAAGCTTGGTGAGCACCTGGCATCCAGCCAAGGTCAAACCACCATAAGGGAACAAAGGATAAACTGTGTTAATAAGTCACAAATTTTGGGGGAACACTAATTTCTAAAAGCTCCTAAAACTTCTGATACTTACTACTGTAATCAGTTGCCATATACTCTGTTCTGAAAGTAAACATACACTATTATTTCCTGGATTGTGTTTGCTTAAAATACTCTTTTTTTATTGCTTATCAATGTCACTGAATCGCTAATACTTTTTGATCACAGGTCAAGATGAGAAACAACATTGCAAGCAGTGAGTTGCAAAGTTCCTATGTCATTCAAGAAGCAGATCGGTTGCTCTCTGAAAAAATAATCTATCAGCTGGCAAGAGAAATGTTAGACTGAGAAAACAGTATCTCAGTTTTGTGGAGATAGTTTCTGTAGTGGCATTCATTTTTATCACAAGATGGACTTCATCTCACTGTGAGCTTTCAGCTGCAGCACAGGGATAATTTTGTAATTCCCTCACTCTCTCTCTCACACACATCCTCAATGTCACTATAATAATTCTCTAATATTAAATCTCATATTATTAATTTGTTCACATACTCTGAATTTATTCAATCTCCAGGTATTGAGGCTTCAGATTATGGGTTCTCAAATACGGTTTCACATGCAGGTACCCTAAATCATCTGGACACATGCAGTGTCATAGATGGGAACAGTCATGAGATTCACTGTTCAACTGTCAACATTTTCAGGAGAGCATTTTACTGTTATTTCAATAAGAATTTACATACAAAAATGAATAAAGACAAAATGTACATGCACTGCTACATTTATTGTGGTAACTATTATTTGCTTTCAAAAATAATGGCTTACATAAGAAAGTGTCACACTTTATTTTCTCAGACACTGAAATTTCTTGTTCTGCACTTCTGCTTTTGTCTAGTTCACACTTTAAACATAGCCCATACTAGTAATTGCTACAAAGGAAACTGGAAAGAAAATACCAATAAGAAAGATCTAAGAAAGCAAGAGGGGAGAGGAGATTCATGTGCAAATACTGAGAATATTAATACATATAGTATGTTCCTAGTAAGTGGGCACTTTGAAAAAGGGCAGCATTTAAACTCTGAAAAATCAAATGTCTGGATTAAAACATCTTAACAAAGAACAACAACAAAAAAATCCCTCTCATATAAAATGTGTGAATCAGCAGAATTATCACCATCAGTAGATCTATTGAAAATGAGATTCTCACCTGGAAAAGAAGCCTTTTACATCCTTCTGTAAAAAGGTATCCACATGCATACAAACATACATTCAGACCATTTATCACAACATAGGTGAATGTCTAAATTATTTCTAATTTTTTCCACTTTGAGACCCTAAAGTTAGAATTGTTTGACAAATGTCTGTATGCTACTTCTCCTCATGCGCATTCTCACATAATTTTAGTTTGGAAACTCAGTTGTCCTCAGATAAACTAAGATTTCCCACTTCCATTAGTTTCTATTTCATCATTTCACAAGCAAAATGTCTTAAATATGACTTAAAGTTTTTTCCTGTTTACAGTGAATAATAAGTCTATGCCCAGCTCTGTATTGCCTTCATCTTAAGGATTTCCAAAGACAATAACAAGAGCAAGCTCCATTGGAGAAGAATTTTAGCAGAGAACTTTTTTGGGTTTATTTTTGTTTTTTTATTCTTACACAGATTCTGAGCTGAGGATGAGGGGAGAAGGTGACTTCATGTTCTAACAAATCATGACCCAGTCACTTTCAAGCCAATCTCAGACATACAAAAGTTTTAGTGAGTCTGCTTTATTTTAAATTGACTTTCCCTGGTGTTAATCTGATTAATCCAGTTTTACTGCTGTGAATGGATAGATTAGTATAAAGACATCAGCAGGGGAGTGAAGAAGATGGCCTGGAATATTTCAGATTCTCTTCTATTCCACCGATTTGTATATGCAAACATGAAATCAAGTCAGAGGTAATTTCCATTAAAAACTAAGAAAGTACTTAAAGTATTCATATGCAGTTTCTGAGTTCAGGTTCATTTTATGGTATGACTGTTTAGGTACGTGCTGTACCTAAAGTTTTTTCTAAACACAGCAGCAAATAAATAAGCACACCGTGTAGGAAATATCTACAGCCTCATGCATCCCACTCCCTCTAGCTATTATTTCCAAGGACTTCCTTTTTAGGGTACTGTCACCTTTAAATTGATCTGATTGTGTTCCTTCATAATGGAATTTCAATGGCAAGACATTTTCCATAATTATCAAAGAAGAAAAGACACAGGAGAAAGTACATTTGAACTTTTCTCATTTCATTATACGGACTGTGTGGCACAGAGTTGAATCATTTGACGTTTATTCCAATAAGATGTAAGATCTAAATAATGGACTGGACATTAGAAAGTCTCACACATTTAGTACTTGAATAATCCTTGTAATGAAATACAAAACCTAATCCAAACCTCCAATATACTGTTGGTGCAGTAACATCAATTATATAGTAAATGTCACTTGAGATGGAACTGTAAGCTTCCTGGAGACATACAGTCCTTGGTTTTCTTTCCTTCACTTACGATTATAATATGCACATATATCTGTGACTCACTATACACCTTGGTTCAAGAAAAGAAAAAAAACCTCATAATCTTTGTGCTAAATTATTTTTTGCATGTTTTACTTTGTTCACTGGACTTATAAGTAAAAGAATCTATGCCCTAGTAGGTAATGGCCCCAAATTTCCCACTATTTTTGTGATATTTAAAGGTAAATTATTGTTTGGCTTCTTTTCTTTTTTTTTTTTTTCCTGTAAAGTTTACTGTTTTATTACTGCATCTATTAGAAAATCATACATGTAAGGGTGAAGTACATACCTATATGTATCCAATTATATATTTATATATATCTATAATTCTTCTTAATTCATTAAGCACAACTCTCTAAGTTAGGAACCGTAGTGTGCTAAGCATTATACAAACAAACAACACAAAGAAAACTTCTAGCTGGAGAATACAGATGAAAATTGGTAAAGATGGCGTAAATTTTATATTCAACATTATTATATCACAGTATCTATAGGCAGAGAAAAGGAAAGCCTGTCTGTCAGTATTTGGAAAAAAACCTCTAACAGAATACCTGTAAACAGTAATTTTTAGATAGCTAAATCTAAAATCAAGCCCTGCCAGAATATTAATCCTAGATCCAGACCATGAAGATGGCAGGATTCTCTCAAGAGACAGCAGGTAAATGTATTAATGCTGGCAAACCCTCATTTTTATGACATCCATATCAATAAATCTCTGAAACAAAGTGTTTTAAAAATATAGCAACCTGTAGATTAAATGATATGTTTGGTAATGTAGGTATTCTTATAATGACTCTACTATGGAAAATGTGACAAATTTAAAAAAGGGTATTGCTATGAAATCTACTCAAGAAAATTATTATAATTATCTGATTAAACATTTAGAAATCAAAAATATCACATTTAAAATCATTTTGCTGTATAGAAAAGAAAAACTATTGTTTCAAAAAATAACCATTGCGGTCATTCATAGGCAACACGTTAATTTTACAGATTAAATACATGATAACATAGTACTAGAGGACTGTAGGAAGATTATGTGATGCTTTTTAAAGAGTATCTCAATCTCATTGGAATAAATTATAAATTAATTTTTCATTCTCCCTTGCCAAAATAAACGTGCTTCCTCTCTTGCACCACACTATCCATTTTGCTGAACTACAGGCTGTAGGTATATTACACTTCCATACTATTATATCAGCTACAATGCAAGTAAAATCAAGCAAACCTTTGTCACTGATATCAGGAAAAAAGTAGGCCAGGTCTGTATGAACATTTGAATTCTCAAAGAAGGATGTCAATTCTGCAAGGTAAACTTTTTCTTGCTGGAACTTTCAACTTCAAAAGTCTGTTATAAATTGTAACTCCAGAATGACATTAAAAATGAAAATAAGTAGCCAGGGAGAATTTATTAGCTTCACTGGTGTATTTTATAATAAAGATAATGTAAGTGGCTGCTTAAAGTAATAAGAAAAATACAGTTGACATATCCTGGTCATATCCTGGTAGGGTTAATTCAGATTAAAATCTGACAATCCATTTTATATTGAAAAACTATTTCTCAGCAGCTATCTTTGGAAAAATGATGCAGGTTTTAAAGTCCTAAGAGACATCTGGAAGCATTGAGGAACAGTTAAGTAAGCTAAGGATAGGGCTATTTTCTTTACTGAATTTCAATACATTGATAATTTGAACTATTTTGTTGCATTTTAGAAAGAAAATGAGTTTAGCTTTAACCGAACATTTACATACTCCTTAATCCAGAAGTTGTTGAGAGGACTTCTGATTTATTGTGTGACAAAAACATCACAGTATCTAAGTAGTTTGCTACAGTTTAACCTATATCATTAAATACATGGAGCCCTCATGATTTTTTTCAAGCAGACTTAATTAAAAAGTATGCTTTAATATCCCTGCATCTTAATTTATTAGCAAGTAGTATCATATACATTATGTTGTACTTACTTGTACGATGATATAATTATAGCCATAAAAATATGGACTATCCCACCGTACTTGTACCCTGCTTCCTCTTAAGATCATCAGAAAGTGATTTCTGCCATAACCATAGTCTAGCTTCATAAATGGACACTCCCATAATAATTCTCTCAAACAGCAGCTAACATATATTAACATTAATAGGATATTGAATGAGACTCTGAAACCTCATATTTCTCCTTCTTTAGATGACTTAAAATCCAAAAGAGAATATAAATGCAAAAAAGACAAACTGATAACGGTTACTCCAGGGGTTGGAAGTACTTTATGGCATGTGTGCAAAAAGAGGAGAAAAGGCACAAAAATAAACCTCAGTTTGTGAGAGTCTCTCTCTCCAAGTGGAGGCTTAAAAACTCATGATTAGAGAAAATGTTCTGAAATTGTGTCTCTGTAGGGCATTTTCTTTAAAAAAAATCCATTAATAACATGCTTGCTGTTCTTGAAGTGTCTATTATGAGACTCAGGCTGTGTGAAAGACTGTCTCTTCACAAGAGAGATATGACAGGCTTGTCAGGAGGGATAGAAGATGGCTGAAGATGGATATGTGCTACCCTGTTGACAAGTGGTGGGGATGGGCAAGGAGATTGATCAGTAAAAATTTCCATTAAATCAAGAAAAACACAACTTGCCCCTAACATCACCTCTGATAGTTTCTTAGACCAGCTGCTTCCCTGACACCCTACTGAGGAACAAATTGCTTTCCTAGCAGGACATTTGGACACTCCTGAATTAATAGATATGGATCCCAGCATGCCAAGCCAAGAAAGAAGGCAATTTAATATGAACAACACTGTCATCTCAATTTAGGACAACGGTTAGGATGCCCTGCAGGGCATTGCAACAGCTTCTAGAAGACACAGCATAAGACATTCTTTCTGTCTTAAGGCTATGGAAAGCTGGTATTTCTAGTAAATAGCCAAGCCAAGGAGAATGGAAAATGTAAATGCATAGATGACAACAGCATTGTACTGTCTAGGAGCATCAGTTTCAATTCAAGGGCTTTTCATTTCTGTAAAGGGCTGTAGCAAAATTTGCAAGGAAAGAAAAAACCCTTGAAGAAACAGGAATAACAGTAGGTGGCAGGGATTTCACTTTCAGGTGGAGGTAAATTTCCAACACAAAATTTAGCCAATTTAAATAGCTGTTTAGAATAATAGCAAAACAGTGCTAAGTAACAGGAAGCACACAGAAGCTTTTAATATTTACTTTCTGATAGGGAATGTTGTTTTCAGTAATTGTGCTTTTATTTCTGCAGTGCAATTTCTATGCAATCTCCATCTATGTCTAAACAAGAAAGTGCACGGCATCATGCACCACGTGGTAGAAATGTAGAGTTACAACATATGTCCAGATGTCTAATCAATATCAGGATGACATTAGAGGGTTCCCAAAGAAAGACATGGCTGACACTAGATAGACTACTTCAGCTTTCCTAAGAGAGCATGGGGTTTCAAAGGCATGCTGAGGGTAAATCTTGTCCTCTGTCTTCAGGGGACCTGCTCAAATGTTCCTCCTCTGGTTAATCTGCACACCATATAAAGAGAGTATGAACAGAAACAGCACCATTCTTTGATTTGCAGTTGGCCACTTGCAGAAGAAACTATATTATGTCTGGATAACTACTACTCTGACAAAAGCAGCTACAGTGGGGGTACAAACACTTTTTTCAGGAGTGTAAATGGACAGGGGACCCTTTTGACCGCAATTCTCTATTGTCTTCTGAATTTTCTTACTCAAAATTACAAGGAAATAGAAGACTGAATGCTCCGGTGGCTTAACGCATTGCAAGACCATTGCACACCCAACCAATGAAGCAAGGGAGCTGTTGCACCATTTGAGAAGAAAGAAGATGTAGGTAATTGTTAACTGTGATGTCAAAAAAGGAATTCACTAACTTTACTGGTATCTTGGCTGCTGGAAGCTGTTTCTGGTCTCCTATGGGTCATGTGTTAGTCAGATGGTGTCATTCAGTGCTCTATAACTTCAAATTGGGTAGAGTGAAGAATACTTGTCTGTGGAAGCAGTGATTGTTTGGAAGTTCCCCCCAAGCCCCCAAGCATTACTAAGATTATTAGAGTAATAAAAAGACGTCATCCAAATACTAGAACTCACACAGTTAACCACCTGTGAAATTATGCTGTGAAATTTAACAGCTATCTTTCTTGGAGGGGAAACATCTAGACACTCAGTGTTTGTTTAATCTCCCCTGAACTCTGCTCAGCTCATCCTGAAATTGTCATTTTGTGTAAGAAAACTAATCAGCTTGTTAAAATATTTTAGAACGAGCTGCAACTAATGTTTTCCTCAATCTCAACTAATCCTCACATTCCAAATGATACTATATATGACAGGAAACAACACAAAGTTCTCTCTGCTGCCAGTTTTTTTCCCCATTGCTTCAAAGTACATGGAATGAAAGAGCTCTCTGAGAAAACAAATCAAAGTGTACTCACTAACTCTAGATATCTGGTGGAGAAAGTCAAGACATAAGAAAAAAATCTTCCAATTTTCTTCACTAACACACCCAGATTGAAAAATGTAAAACTAGAAACATTTGAAGCAATACTGTCAGAGTGTTTATCATAATGAAAACGGGAAATTGTAAATTTCAGAGATAGTAATTTACTGGAATGATCTTGTGTCATTCTTTGTAGCTGTTTACAGAGCTTGCTTGTATGCACACAAGAACAGAATGTTAACATGTGATGTTATTCCATCCCTGTCCTTTAATTTTACTGACAGCTCACTTAATTGGTCACTATTTTCAATTCCTTGATCCACAGTCAAGTGCTAAACAATGCAGTACAAGTTCTAATGACATGACAGCTACAATTAAACTCTGCTACATGATGGTACAACTAAACTAGACAACATACCTGCTTATCTGACTGTACCTGTCATGATCAGAAAGAGTAGCTTTTGTTACTTTTAAAAAATTATTAGTTTTAATCAAAGAGCAAGCTAGGAAGATGAATCTTTGTCTTTTTAACTGTCCATTTTAATTTTTCTTCACTATATGATGTTTCTGAATTCAAAAAAGTACAAAGGATAAAAGCTTTCCAAGACAAGTCATGAGAGATCAAATCTAAAAATGACCATGTATGAACAGCTAATCATTCTCTAGAAAACGTTTTTTCCACCTGAGTGAAAACAACATAGCTTGCAAGAAGATCTTACCATTATTAAGATCTTGGAGCCACTGTGAATTGCTTAGACTATTAAACAAAGTAGACTACGCGATGAATGAAAGTAGCCAATGCCAAAAGTCACATTAAGGCAAAAGGAACTACCCAGTTAAGATTCCCATTAGCTTTTTCCTTCTACCTGATGATCAAAGTATAAAACACCAGTCACAACTACTTCATCAGAAATAATCATAATCTGACATAATTTTGTTAAATATTAGTATCATATTTCTTTTCAGAAGCTAGGTACCTATTTCTAGGGATGCTGTTTGCAAGGCACACAACTGTTTTTTGGAAACCAAAAATAAGTCTCTTCAGATGCTTGAGAAAAATATGTGCTTTAATATGCATTTTATATGTAGTTAAATGCATGAATCCATGCAAAAATTTCATTAAATTCCTAAACACACTTCTAGATTATAACAAGAGGTTAGTTGCACTTGTATCAGTAAGATAAAGGGTTCCTGATGTTCTTAATATTTCCACCAACTGTTCATAAGTATAGTATATGTGTATGTGCAAAAACATGTTCTTAAATTATTGAAGAATCTTTGGAAAAATAATTGTGTCTTCTGATTGCTGTCACTCAAATATTTCTACAACTTCCAGTTATGATAACCTGCCTTTGGCAATGGCAAAAACTCCCATAATTTTAATATAAAAACAGATTAAATAACAAGTGTGACTGAACTTGATTTTCAAATGTATTTTATCTGGTTTGGGTGATTATTTTAAACGAGCTCCACATGACAGGGAAACTCAGCTATGAACAGTATTTCACTCCGAGAAACCTTTCCTTACTCATCTTCTCAGCATACTCAAATAGAAAAGTTTGGCTACTGAAGTCTGAAAAGCAGGAATACATGAAAAAATTAATGCCAAAGTATCATTACAACTGTATATGAATGCTAAAATAAAATTAAGGTCTATGAAAGGGATTGTACTATTCACAGAATAAACATATCACAAAGTAAAATGCCATAGAAAACAAAGTTGTACTACAGGAGAACCTTTAAAAGAATATGACTTCTCTGCTGCCTGAAAATGTTCCAAAATACCTCTTTTGCTGTATTGTGCATATGAATTGTTCTCTCTGTAAAATCACAGGAAAGCCTCAATAAAGAGATAAAATGGAGACTCTGTGAAAAATGTCTTCAACAAATTCATGCAGCAAGAACAGGGTTATTTAAAAACAGTAATAATAACACTTGAGGTAAGTGCTCCATTTGAGAGGATTGTACAAAGGAAGAACATAAGCCGTACATAAAGAAAGGTAAAAGAACACACACACACAAGAAATAGAAATGCTACATGAATAGCTAAGTGCTGAAGAATCAATATACCACAAATAAAATATGGTCTAGCTGTACTCAGGATATTTAAGATAAATAAGAAATTTCACCCCAAAATCTGAGTGTCTTTTTCTGTTTTAAAGCAGAGTTAGTTGAAAATACCTGAGAAGGAAAGGCTGAAATTCTTCTTCACTTGGCTTGATAACAGCTCTGAAGGCTTTAGTTCAAATGTGGGTTTTACAGAATTTGGTAAGGAAGAGGTGAGAGGGTGAAGCCAGAAGTCAAATGATAGAATTGTAGTAGTACAAAAAGGTATGGAAAAAAGAAAGTCTGAGAAGAACTCCTAAAAGCAATGTTGGTCCAAGGAAGAGAAAAAAAGCACTGAAAAACTAGTATGCATACAAAGGATCTTGGAAATGGTGATTTTTTTTCCCCACTTGAATGCACATTTAAGGGAAAATACAATAAAATAATTGTGAGATTTCTGGGGCATGATCTTTGTGAAGAGAAAAAAGGTGAAGGACTTAGTGACTGGAACCCTTCCTAATTCTCTTTTATTCAAATATTAATGCTGTATATGGAGGCAGCTGGAAACTTTCCTTTCTTTTACACAATGCAATGCCTCAAATTCTATAACATTCATGAAAATTTTCAATTAAATCAATTGCAGAAAGGGTCCAATTACAGTGTGGACTTTCCTGTGTCATTTCCAGTCTGTCCAAACAGCTGAGAGATGACTGAGCTCTGAAATCGTGGACTGCAGGAACTAGACAGATTCCATTTTAAAAGGTTAAGTCGAATGTTTCTTTCCTCATAAAATGTCCACAGTGATTTTATGACACGGTGGATAGTTTATTCTGTGTCATCATGAAGTATCAGCAGTGTCACTTCACAAGCAGCTGGCTATTCAAAGGAAAGAGATTATCTAATCAAATTCTGGCAGTAGGAACTCACAAGAGAGGAGAAACAACTAATGTCACTCTGAGCTAGGACTGGCTTTTTGTAAAACAGTATTTAGAAAGTCACTAGGGATATGAATACCCCTTAGGTTTATGTGTGTTCGTTGTTGACAGCATATAAACATTCTGCAATACTGCACTTATTAGATTTTATGTTTCAGCTTTTATTTGGGACTCTATTTCTAGAACAACCTCTGCTATAGTTTGGAATAAGTACAGTCAAATAGATACGGAGAAAGTTGTTAATGGCTCATCTCACATCTTCAAAATCAAGTGGACTGGGAAAAGGGTAGAAAAAAGACCCTTTTCTTGGATAAGGAGTATTTTTAAAAAGGTCATCTTCCTTCTTTATCCGAGTTATAGCATCAGAAAGCAAAATAGGGACATTGTTCAGGTTTCCTCACTGTGCATTTCTGTTTTGCTTTTTTTTTTTTTTTTTTTTTTTTTTTTTTTTTTTTTTTTTTTTGTTTTTTTTTTTTTTTTTTTTTTTTTTTTTTT